>VYZQ01054859.1:181926-184764 GCA_013400655.1 Mystacornis crossleyi | reverse complement strand
CCAGGAGAGAGTTGTATGTACAACATTCTTGAAAAGAAGATGATGAGCAGCCATTTGCCTGCTTTATATGTTGCTGGAAAAATAACATTCTGCTTAGTAGATAACAAAGACCGTCATAGGTAGCAATGCTATACATGTATATTGCTATCTTGTAAAACTGCTGATAAGGAGGCATGAAAGTAAAGATCTCCTTTCCCCATGCTATCATTAGCCTGCTTTGAAAAAAGCAGTTTCTGCAAAGTACAAATATATTACAAAAAAGGGTGAAAGAAGATAAGAGTACAAAAATCTCATTTTAGTAAAGATGAGGTCTGAATGACAACTCATGTAAAAAATACCAGCAATCTCTGCTTTTTAGGGCTGTCTCTCCTCATGGTTCAGCACAGGTCCTGACTGGAAAAGCGTGTGTAACCCTTTCCCCATGAGTTGCAAACAAACCAGAAATTGCCCAAGATTCACCATGGGGAGGTTCCCACAGTCAGTGATGACATTCCCATTGGCTTTGGTGGAGGAAGAATTTACTTACCAGAACCAAACCTTCCAGTTCAGACTTATGTGCCATCTATCCTGAACTGGAAGATGCCACCCCAGTGGCTTCTGTGGTGATGAACAGATGATTCTGTCCAGAAACCAAATTAGAATTAAGTGACCCAAATGCATCTGCCTAATACTGCTTTAGTGACATCAATATAGAGAACATAAAAAGAAAGATCACACCTCCGATCGTGTGTTTGTTCATCTTGCTTACTATTTATCTTTGTTATCTCAGAGCAAATAACGTATTTGTTAAAAGGTGATGAATTATTGACAAAAACATTTGGATATCCCTTCAGATAAATACAGTAACTTTCTTTATAACTCAGAAATTAACAGTCAAACTCCAGTTAAATATTTAAGAGAAAGGTGCCTTTTTCCTTGTTTTTCAGGCCCTCCAAAGAGTTTATGTTTTTTTCAGGTATATGCGTTATACAAAGTCATGCACCAAAATATAATTGTTAAATAAAAAAACCCAACAAATAGAATGTTTGATGTTTAAAATGCAAGGGTTATCCATTCATTTTATTTGGTAGAAGATGACATGCTATTATTTACATTTCTTACTATGGTGGCATTATTTTTACAGTTAGGGTTCTGCTACTGTTATTTAAATTTCAAAAGGTTTTCTTTTTATGATGAAAATTTCCTTACCTTTCATTAATAGCAGAAGTGTCTACTTGTCAATCTGCTACAATGTCTTTAAAAATTAAGAAATAAGATTTCAACATTTGTCATGGAAGAACTACAGACAATCACAGGAAAATACTGTCTACCTCTTTGCATGTTCATGGCACTGCAGATGGAAAGGCTACATATCAAATACTGAGCAGAACTGAAACATTTTCTGTAGTCCCATTGCTCAAGCATCTGGAGGCTCAGACTCAAGTGCACACAGACAAATTAGGTTTGTACTTCTTGCAGCGTGAGCTAAATCCTGACTGCTGCAAAATCTTGAAAAACTTTGTTCCAAGGCAGGACAAATATTTGGTAGCACAGGCCCACTGAGAACATGCAGCAAGGTGTCAGCTAAGGATCTGCCCTGACAACATGTATTTGAAACTTGTAATAAGTATTAGAAAAGTTTGGCTAGAATAAAACTAACTAATCTAAATAAGCACTTGCGCTGATTTCAGTTTTAATTTTGCAGCATCTCAATACCTTGAAGACATAAATGGGGCCTGAATGTATAAGTGAAAACTGTCAGGGAAATGACAAAAGAATTCAAGTACTTTTGTCTGCTAGAAATAGAGACTCTTGCTCATGCAGTCCTTTTGAGCTGAGCAGTCAGGAACAGAATCATTTCTGATATTTACCTTTCCATCTGCATAACAGGATTGTGTGATGTTGGGAATACAGAAAACCCCAAGATTGTTTAATACCAGTTATATTTGGTTAAAGGCTTTGCCGTGCTTTAGATTTCAGCTCTGGACTTCCCAATGGCTGTTGACCATACTGCATGGTACAATTACTGGTTCCTTATTTTGGGGCCATGCATACAAATTCTCTGGGATGAGCGTATGTCTTGCGAGCTCTCCTTCAACTCCACATGTCGGAGTGAGACATTGACTGATGGTGTCCTGATGTGGAAATGTAGAGCCTTGCACTGGAAATTTCTGAAAATGTGTAATTTCACAAAAAAACCCCAACAAAACCAAAGCGTTCCTGTATTTTGCATTTTCATACAATTCCCCAAGATCACTTGGCTGGGGCTGGATGGATCAGCAGGAAAAGGTGGCACAAAGCAGTGTTCTGCCCATCCTCAGCCCTTAAACCCACTCTTGATGGTGGAGCCAAGAGATCTTCATAGGATGTACTGCCCCTTATGTTTCAGTACTTCTTTCTTTTGTTCTAAATTACTGAATATTTTAAAGATTAATTTTGTGTTAAAATTACCTGTGGTACTGGGGATGAAGCACTTGATAGACTCACCAGCCAGGTACCCAAGGAGTGCATGTCCTCTGCTTGACCGACCTGTTCTGCTGAATCTTTGTACCACGATTTTCAAGGCACCACATATTTTTACTTGTTGTACCTGAAGCACTTCAGATGAGTTTTGAAGAGAAGGTCTATAGCGCTTTCTAAGAAAGGCTGTATCGGGGATTCCCAAATTAATCTCTTATTCTTCCTTCTTCCTAGTCACTTTTGAAAACCCAGAATCTGAGAAAAAGAACAGCGTGACACCGATTTTAGATGCCACAACAGACTGTTGACTGTGAAACAGTGGGACAATAATGATATCCATTCAGCAACTTTTCCTCAGTCTTGAACAGGATTATTCTCTAAAAAACAATCACTCTCCCA
>VYZQ01054859.1:161926-176926 GCA_013400655.1 Mystacornis crossleyi | reverse complement strand
CGAAATCTGTGGAAGAAAGGTGATTTCTCTCAGTTGGCCTGCAGTTGCCTTGGCTGGTTTTATTATGACCAGCTGGCTGATACCAAGGCCCCAGCATACCCATGTCCAAGTAGTGCACTCCTCATGAGCCAAATGATCAAGTAGCTGCCTTTATTTTTTTACAGGGTGGCAAAGCTACCAGAAAGTAGATTTGGGAGAAATGCCCCTGGCTAAGAAGTCTGGATTTGGGAACATTCTGGCCCCATACTGCAGGAATTGATCCATATTGATTGGTCCCCAAAGTAATGGGTCGGAGCCAGTTTCCTCTCTTGGGAGAAGGGCTGTGCCAGGGATTTAACCACGTTGTTTTAAAACCTAATTAGCCAAAGAGCCCACCAAAACATGTACAGATGACACTTTGTGATGGCACACACATGATCTGCATGGAAGAGCAACATTATCAGGGGATGTAGCTACAGACTTTTTCTGCTTACAAGGTACTTGTGTAAGATATAAACGAAGTAACAGATTAATTTGTGTAGCTTTAGTTTATTACTGAGCCTCCCCAATATACGGATATTATAAAGTCTTTACAGGACTGAAGAATCTGGGACCAACAGTTATTGCAGACAGACTAACAAGATAAACATCACAGATGTTGCTCAGACACACAAAGATCATATAAATACCAGCATTTTCAAACATTTTCCCTCACTCGCCAACCCAATAGGTACTTTTTAGTAATAGTCATGGCTTGTTTTTTGTGCAGTCCATAATGTATTTTGAGGGCTGGGAGAGGTAAGGGAAGCAAAAAACCCGCAGAATCACATTAAGTTTCTCATTTAGTTCTACTTACATATTCATGAATATCAGCACCAGTGGTTTGAGATCTTGCAACTCCTTACTGGTTTCTGCCATGTGTGCTTAGTGAGGCTTAGAAAGTGGACTTTTATTTTCTTCTTCTCAACAGTCTACAAGAGTTATATGGAGTCATTAATCATGAAAATCAGTATCATTCTAAACATCAGACTTTGATAAGATGATAAATGACATTCCTACTATACATCACAAGCTTGGTTCATATTTTGTACCCTCTTCTAATCTGCTCAAGTAGTGTGTAAACCAGTCCCACCTCTAATACATTACAGCAAGAATACCTCGTCTTTGTTGCCTGTTGCTTCAGAAGCATCACATTACAAAGATGTTTAACAGTTTTTTCCTCCACTGAATGCTTCAAACCAGTTTGGCAGTCTTTAAAAGGTTAATGAGTACTGTCTGCTACAGAATGCCAAACCGATTTAATTCAGAAAATGAGAAAACATTCCTAAAATGTAATCAGCTGTCACTTAGGAAATGACATACAACAAGATAAAGGGGTTTTACATTTAATTTCCTAAGAAGAACTTCAGAGAGGTTGAGAGAAAATATCAGGTAGTTCCTGCGCAAAATGTGTCTCTCCAAAATTGTTTCTACCTGGAAAAGCAAACAGTAGTCATTCAGTGCCCTGGTTTCTTTCCCTCCAGGTTGTCACGGCCTTGATCCTCCTTTTCATGTGCAGCACCTTGCACGTGTCTCACTGAGCTGCAGTTTGTGTGCATCCCAGTCCTCCTCCAGAATCCCAGGATGATCTGAGCACAGCACAGCTGGGACAGTGCACAGGATCTCAGCACTTTCAGGAGCTCCTTCTTGTCCTTGGGGATGCCTTCTTTGGGCTGGAAGAAGCCTCCTTCAAGTCTACTCTTCCCAGAAGAGTAGAGAAAAATGAGATGGGGTGTGTGGGCCGGGGAGGTAAGAGAAGGCAGCCCTTCTTTGCTCTGTGAAGCCCACACACCCAGGAGCAATCCTCTGCCAACAGCTTTTCAACACGGACCCACAGACAACAGAGCTTCACAGGCCTTGCACTTCTTATCAACATCTGCTGCAGGCCAATTTGGCAGGCACACGTTCTACAGTTTTGGCAAACCTTCGGAAGAGTTGTAGAAACTACATCATTTTTCCTGAGTTGAAATGCTACGCAGTTTTAAATTGATGAAATTAAGAAAACAATTTCAAATAGTACGATCTCAGAATAAATGCAACGTCTTACAGATCTTCAGACACTACAATAATCCTGTGATCCTGACGTTCTCATGACAGAAATGAGCTCTAAGCTGGCTGCCAGATCCTGCCCCTTCACACACCACCATCCTGCCACGCTCTTTGCACAACATTTCTGCACCAGTAAAGACTTTATTAGTGGTATCTGACACAGAAGGCTTTTGACCCTCAAGCAATAAAGATACATAAATTTTATTTCTTTTATAGAGTAGAATTAATTTAAAAATCCATCTTGAGTCACTTGCCAAAGGCTGCTGGACATCCAGAGCGTGGTCCAGTTTTGCTGCTTTCCCAGCTCCATTTTTCTGCAGTCTTTGTGCCCAGCTCCACAAAACTGCCAGGAACGACACTCAGAACTTTTCTGAAGCAAAATGCAAACAAATCATTATTAGGTGGAAGTTACTTGCTGATACTGTTGGAATATGATACAAAGTGCTTACAGCTCTGCTCTTCTGATCACTTTACCTCTGCGCTGCACTCCGCAGCAGAGGAATATCCATAACCAAGACTAGCATTTATTACAAAAATTTAATCCATTAACACCATAGTTTTTAATTTTTTTTCTTCACAGTTGTATTTAGTGAGCCTCACTTTCTGTCAGCAAAAGGAGCCATTCTTGCTTCATCTCCAAATCCACAGAAGTACAATGTGTTTCCGCTTGCTGGCTGGCACAAACCACCTTCCATACATTCTGAATGTATCAAGAATGCTGTAAAGTTTAAATTGGGCTATCTGTAATTAGCTATGTTTTTAAGAGTTTGTAGGCAATTTCAGAGCAGGGCTCTACCATATTAACAGTTTCACAAGGAGGAAGCAGAATTTAAACAGAGGAAACAAACACAAACACATTCTTTATTTGATGGCAATGAAATTCATTTCAAAAAAAGTGGGATTGCAGTTAACTGATTTTTTTTTTTTGCATGGCAGCTTCCTATAGACGATATTTAATTAACTACTCAATTAATTAAATTGACAAAAAACCAAATTATAATTCTTGGTAAACAATGTCACCTAAAAACTCATTAACTCAATTTTTATCACATTTGGAGTTGGTGTAAGTCTAATGGTTTTTTAGTTTACCTGCAGTAATTACTGTTTCCTTAATGGTCTTTTATTTAATAGCATACAGGGAGGAGCAACACCAGATTCCTGGAATTTGTAGATAGACACAGAAAAGAAGTTACTTGCCACTAACTGAGAGGTTTTCCTCCTCCCAGCTCAATGTAAGGAATTGTAACAAACAAGTTTATTCTGGGTCTTTACAGAGAAATTCTGGTGTTGGTTATTATTTCCAATGGTTTCAACAGATACATAGAAAAGGAAAGCATTATGAGGTTTCACAGTGCAATTTGAGAAAATTTGACAGAAACGAATAAAGTAAAATTTGACAGAAGAGCAGCAAGTCTAACTGTTACTGGTGTTTCTTACACCCTTTAAATAACATAGAGGACAAAAGAACTGCAAAAGAATATATTTCCCAGCCCTCTTACATCCAGGCATCTTGTGGGGGTTTTTTCTCAGCACCTCAGAAACAAAGGCAAGAAGGGTAGTAGCAGGAGGAATGGGGACAAAACAAAAACGATAAAACGCTGCTTGCCTCTGAGTTCATGTGAGCTTTCCTCGAGGACTATCCTATACCTTGGTAAAGCATGAGCCACATCCTGAGCACCTCTGAGCTCCGCCAGAGTGCTGGACAGGCTGCAGCACCTGTGGAAGGTTTGGGAGCAAGACCCACAGCTCCCTCTCTGCCTGGGAAGCCCGAAACACAGCCTGGGCCTGGGACACATTTCCTACCTTACCTTCCTTCTCTAGAGACTTTGAGTTGTAAGCGTAGGAGCAGACTGCCAACTCTCTGGGATGAGAAGGAGGGTCTGGTTTAAAAGCATGATTCTGCAGCAATATAAAGGAGTGGTTATTAATAATAACGGTATCTAGGAGCTTCTGCTTCAGCAGTATGCTGCCTGCAAATAATAACTTTCTAATTAATCAGCTGATACTTTGTTCAGGATCAGCAATAACATCTCCACATCACTTCACTCTCTGCTGGTGCAGTGGGTGTGTAGGACAGTGGCTGTGGTGAAATACAGCAATACCTGCAGCTACCACACATTCCCAGGTCTGGCAATCGATAGAAAGGACCCTGCCTCTTTTATTTTCTATCACCTCTTTAATGTCTTTATTGATACAGTACTTAAAGTTTGCCATTAGCTCGTACACATTCCTATATCCTTTCTCTTTTGCAGTTTAGAGTACCATACAAACAATAAGAAACAAAATGTATTACTTTTCTAAACAGGCAGGAAGGTTTAAAGATTACTGCGTAGTATGGTTTGATATAAATCTGTTGTTGTCTGTGTGCAGTACTTCAGATCATGTGGAAACTGCACATTTATATAAGGATGCTCACAGTTTTGAATGGACTTTAAGTTCAAACTTATTTACAATCAGTCATTTCAATGAAGACCGAGAATAAAAAAATTAACCATACAGTGAGAAAAACGGCCTGTAAATACGGGGCTGCACCAGATCTCAGGACACCCCATTTCCCCACCCCAAACTGCAGTGCCCCCACTGAGCGCTGAGCTGCCTGCTCACCTCCTGCCGTTCCAGGCTTACATGCTCTCTCAATCTCCAGCTGAGCCCGGGTCCCCAGAGCCAAGCACACACGTGTGACGTGGCTGCCCACCCTTGACGTAGCCGTACAGCACCTTTCAACTCCTGCTCCACAGACTCGCAGTTGGTGCTTACCTGAAATTCAGAGTTAAATTGGAGGTTGATGCGGCTGAAAAAGGAAAATTAAAAACTGCTGGATATGCAGCCCTTTGAAAAGAAAGTACTTGTTTCCTCAGTCATACCTAGGAGTAACATTACAGCTAATAAGGCAAACCAAAGCCATCCCAAGCAGTCTGGCGTGCATGCCACTGGCTGACAGTACCTCAAGTGACCCTGCCTCAAATCAATGGCTGAGTGCTGGACTTCACTCCTACACACGACAATTATATGATAGAAACATGAAGATTCATCCTAGGTGGTCACTGACACATCCTTCTTCTCTCAGATAATTGCTTCTCACTTTTACTTAGCCTGGACAAAGCTCTCTCATCTTGCCAAGATTTTAGAAGATTTTAGGGAGTTATGTGGTTTTTACCATTTATCAAAGGTGGAAAGGTGAAGGTACTGCCTTGCTTGGAGAGAACCATGCATGTAAGTGCTGGATCACAGGTGTTCCAGTAAACCACATATATGATAGCAGTGAACTCTAAACTCCACTAATTAGATGAATGCACTTAATTGGGCTAAAAGGTGAATCTGCTTTCTGTTTCCAAGTACAAATCATGAAATCAAGGAGGAAGACTTCCCCTTAATTCACCCCAAACATATGTAATCTGCTTATAAACCCAAACTCACTTTTGTCTTCAAAGATAATTAAAGAATAGATGATTCTGCCTAAAGTCTCAGTAAATTAATCACTGGCACAGAAGTTACTGATTGTATCTGAATATCTCTCCCATCTGACAGATCAAAGGATGGTTTCTGCTGTCTGGACTGTTCACCTTAAGTGAACCTCCAACTCAAACACCTCTGAACCGCACCTCTAATAAAGTAGCTGTGCACTCTGCTGATGCTGGTGCTGCTTTTGAATGGCTCCACAAAGACAAAAGTAATCGAAAAAGCTTTCTATAGTTTTTTTTTGTCAAAATGAATGACTAAAATGATTTCTTCTTATTCTCTGGCCTCAAATATCTTTTCACAGTTCAGAATCATTGTATACTCTTCAGTGACTGCTTTCACTAAGAGCAGTATTTTCCCAAAGCACTTTAACTAATATGTTTTCCCTATTTTTCAGGACTACCCAGCATAAATGTCCTGTGAAATGGCTGAGTCCATTCCTGGGTGAAGCACCCTAACACAGCTGATAGCTTTGGGGAGTTATTGTAGGAAAATCCCTGAAACCATCAGCCTAGCGCACAGCAGCAGGCAGAGGCAAACATCAAGGGGCATTAGCAAGGGGATAAAGCAGTAAACAGGAGGTGATGTATTTTCTACAGAAGATGACCCTTAATAGCTGTAACCCATATGGAGCTCACCCAGACCCGTTTGCAGGACTGTGCTGTGGGAAGCACAGACTGCCTTGCAAAGGGTGCACCCCAGGCCAGTGAAGATGATATCCGGTCTCTAGAATCTCAGCTGTAAGAAAAGGCTAGGGGGGTTGAGTTGTTCTGCCTAGAGAGTAACAGCCACAGATGGGACCTAAAAGACATTTTAACAGTTATGGGAAGGCACTGATAACATTCTTAGGGGTACTTTGGTCTCAGGGGCAAGACACTCAACAAAAAGAGAAGTGTACACAAAAATACGGGATTAAAGAAGAATTTAGCAAACTGAACTATTTCGTGCACAGATAGTAAAAAATAGAGGTAGTGTTCATTCCCACTGAAGTCAATGAATAATTATCATTGATCTGAATTAGGTAGACCTGTCTTACAGTAAATTCCCAAGATGAACAAAAACTTAATGCACAACCATTAAAGTGATGTTTTTCTCGGCTATTAATTTCTGAGCAAAAGCAGCAAAGGAAGAGAGAAATGAGCCAAAGAAATGGTTAAATTACAGTAGAAAGAACAGGTGACATTTCTTCTCTCTGCCTGGGAGATCACATATTGAAGAAAGTTTCTGGATCTGAGTTTTCCTGGGTAGGCACAGAAGGCTGTATTTTTCACAGGTGAGAAGCAGATGTCTAGAAACCAAGATTTTACTGCTTTGTGTCCCTGTCGGTGCATTTAGAGACAGGGAAGAGAAACTGCTGAACATTGACACTCGGACAAGAAACCAAGGCCATAGGAGTGGGGATCTGTATCCTGCAAATCAGGCCACGGCTGAGGCTGATTTAGGCAGGAATATGCCTGCCATTGAAACAAAGCAGCTGTGCTTCTCCTACCCAGGAGCACGTGTGGGGAGAGAAGGAGCTTTTGGGATCCCTAACCAAGGAAAGGTATGGGTAACCATCAATCCTGCCTGAAACAGGGGAGAAGCAAGTTCATCCAGCACACTGCAGGAATGGAAACGCTTCCCACAGCTCCGACAGAAATGCTGGACAAGCAGCTAAATGCTTTCCCAGAAACTGCTCTGGTGACAATGCAATACCTCCTGGCTCCCTTCAGCCCACCTCTTGCAATAAATGTCAGCCTGCAGCCGTATTGGGCATAATTAGCCTATGATAATAAATTACCCACATTTTCAGGAAAATATTAGAGACCATCATTATTTGGAATAGAGCTGCATTCAGCTGCACAACCCTACCTAATATGATGGATGGAGTAGTCATAGCACTGAATACATTTATCTAGAATGAAGTGATTATTTCGAAGATGAACACAGTCAGATATAAGTGCATATGAATCATGTACTACTGCACACTGGAGAGTAGCAGAGTAGCAGGGGTTGTAGGTCAGCTGACCAGCCCACAGCTTTTAGTTGGTAGATTATTTCACACATATACCCCAGGATTTTAAAGCTCAGTCTCAAAATCCCTCTGAATTTAAAAATGATTCCGTGTTTTCTCTTGGAAGGAGGGGAAAAAAAAAAGGTACGGGAAGGTTTTTTTTCCTCCTACCTTAGAGGTATCTTTGGTGTTATTTTGCTCCATTGCCTGCCCACAGATATTGCCTAAAATACCTCAGGCATAAGCATATCGGTAAAATAATTTTGCTAACACCTAAGAAAACATGCTACCATTCTAAGAAAAATAAAGTAAAAACTTAAGGACTTCTTGTGAGAACTCACTCATGTCCAACTGACTGCAGGACAAAACAGGAGTCGTTACAGTAGAAGAGTCTTATTAGCACTACAACAAAACCATGCTTTCCGTTTTGACATGTTTTAATTCCCAACAATATTTCTTTGCTATTTCACAGTCATTTTAGTGAAGAAAATCATCCAGGATCATGGACAAGGCTCACAACTCTGTTCTGCAACAGGACCCTGGCACTGGAAGCATCTTGCCTTTTTTCCCATGTGTTCTGATCGTAGGGAGCTGAAGACATCATGCTGGCATACCTGGGACTGAAGATAGGCTCCCTGCTCAGAGCCTGGGGTCTGCAAAGGACTCCAAACAAAATTAGATGCTTTTGAATAGAGTATTGGAATATGCAGCTGTGTGTAGATTTGCCTTACCAAAATGCTGTAGCGTAAATGTAATTTCTACACATACCTCTGAATTACGAGAATACTTGGTTTATGCATTTGGAACAATGCATGGACACTTCAGGCAATGGAATCGTTCCTTGCAACTCAAGCAGAAACAAAATTCAGTGAATTTTCAGCTGTATTCCATGTTATCATCATCATCATCACTGGAAGATATGGTGTTTTTCCTCCCCTCAGTCTGTCCCAATCACAAAATAAAATTTTGCCGCCAGAAGCCACATCTAGATTTCTGCAAACACAGGTGGTGTAGTCAGTTTGTGGAAAAGCTTCCTTACCAACAGTAGTAACTGTTGTATGAAACATCTCCAGCTGTGAAAAACTAATAAATTGATCTCTCTTACTGTGACTCGGACTAGTGAAAGCATCTGTTTGGATAAGAAAACCAAAAGCAATTTTTGAGAAGTGGAAGTTATCTGCTGTTAGACATATTTAAGATGAGTTATCACTACACGTATGGCTGCTTTATTTATTTTAGATTTATTGTATTTCTTGATAGGTCATCAGTTAAAAATATTTATGACAACAGGCATCCATCCTAACACCTAAATGCCTTGCTCATTTTAAATCAGAATTTTAAGCTAGTTTCTGAACATGGTACTATTCATATCCTAGAGCCAAGTCATAACCAGTGAAAAGAGTATTATAATTGCATTAGCCTTAATGCAAAGGAATATTTATTTGGATATGTTTTCTATATGAAATGGAGTCCCTTTTTTTTGAGATGTACCCAAATTAGGTAATTGTTTTAAACCATGGAGCTATATAAAGGTAAGAATCAATACTACTCCCAAATTGCAAGTATTGAATATTTCAAATCTAGAACAAATTCAGAGAAGTTTAAGTATTTTAGGATAATCTGAATATTTGTTTTCATATATTTAACACATTTAGGAAGTACTGAGACAGCTGAAGCTCTTTAATAATGCTTGCTGAAAGTAGCATGCCAGTAAAAGCATAAAGCAATGTGACCCATGCAGCAAAAAAAATAAAAAATGGAGTGAACAGGGAGGAGCCTTTTATGGCTCAGTCCATATTCAGGAGCTGTGATACTTGAAGGAAACACTTATTTTTCAGACTTTACAGAAGAGTCTGTTACATTTTCTTTGGATGGCAAGTCTGTACAAAGAGCTGAGTAAGCCTCTTCTGCTCTCCTGCACTGAGCTGTCTACACAAAGCCCTCATGCATTTCTTCAGGGTTAGTGTTCAGCCCAGAAAGGGCACAGCCACAGCATCTCTGATGTTAAAAGGGAGAAAAACTCCCTCTCCTCTTTTTGTCAGGCAAGAGCAGTGTCTCTTCAGCTCTCCTCTCTTTCACCAGCTGATGACTAAAAACTTGTCAGGCAGAGTGAACTCCAATGTGAATAGGAAATATTAGAAAAATATTTCATCTTTTTTGTTAGTGCTTTGGGTTCTCACCTGCACGTGGTCATAAAAGAAGAAATTTCCAGATTTCTTTGCTCTTGCTATGGAGGTACTTCACTCATAGTTTGTCTGTTCACCCAAAGAAGGCGAAAAAGGGAACATCACACCTTTCCATAGTCAGACTTGTTTCTTCATAATTCCTCATCAATTGAGAAGAAAATTAATTCAAGATTGAGGGATTGAAGAACAGGAGAAAGAAAAAGAACATAATAAGAAATAGAAAATAGTGAACTTTCTGTTTCCTCTTTTCTTCTTTTATATAGTTAATTGGTCTTTTTCTATAAATTTTGTAAATTCTGTATATTTTCAGGTAGCTGCTCATGCCCCAGCCTAGGTGAAAATTAGTATTAAAATGTATTGCTTCAGAAACAGGCTGCTCCAGCATGGATCCCCGATAGGGTCAATAAGTCCTGCCAGCAAAGCTGCTCCTGTGTGGGCTGTTCTCTCCACTGGCCCACAGGTACTGCCAGGAGCCTGCTCCAGCATGGGCTTCCTACAGTCTCCTTCAGGAATGCAGCTGCTCCAGTGTGGGGTGCTCCAGGGGCTGCAGGGGAATCTGCCTGGAGCACCTCCCTCTCCTTTGCTGACCTGGGTGCCTGCAGAGCTGCTCCTCTCACATATTCTCACTCCCCTCTTCTTCGGCTGCAATTGCTTGTGAGTCATAGCTTCTTTTGCTGCCTGAAGTCTGTTATCCCAGAGGTGCCACTGCCACCTCAGATGGGCCCAGCCTTGGCCAGTGGTGGGCCTGCCTTGGAGCCAGCTGGCTTTGGCTTCACTGGATACAGGGAAGCTTCTAGCAGCTTCTCACAGGAGCCACCCCTGCAGCCCTCCCCTCTCCACTACCTAAACCTGCCACACAAACCCAGCAGCATTTCCTATACGCAGTTCACCTCATCCATGTGCGCACATCTACAAAACACAGACACACTTGCAAATTTGGATGCTGAAATGATTTCATTACCAGAACTTGGTGTTTAGATGGAAGAGGTTGCTAGGTTAGTAACATCAGCCAATACCCTCTCTGTCAAGGCAGAATTAAGCCGTCATATTTCTTTAAGTGTTAAAAAACCTTCCTTTATAAATTTCATAAAATGAACTCGCATATGGAATAGAGATGCAATGATCATCCGCTTTGCTTTTCTGATAGGAGTTTGACTCAAATCCCAAACCTCTGAAGGTATGAGACAAATAGGAGACTTGCTCAAATTAATTTGCGAAAAGAACAGGTAATCATGGAAATTATCCCCACATTTGATGACAGGGAAGCCTGTGGTCATGCACACCCAGTCACCCACGCATCCTGTCACCGAAAACAAAGGATGCATATCAGGACTGAATTGCTAGGAAACCACTGCATAAGAGCTATTCATATATTCACAGGTAAATTAATTAGTAAATAAGCAGCAGCCTATATGAAGCTGCTGCATCCTCAGCAAACCTACAAAGCCACCAGAGGCAGCAGGTCAAAAACATAATTTTTTTCATTGTCATTCTGCAGGTATGTAGCAATTATTCAATGTAATGCACTAAATACAGGGTCAAGCTTTTTCCACAAAAGGCAATGTCAAAACTGCAATTGACTACAATGGGAACAGAAATGGGCATTAAGTGGGCAGGCAGATTTTTCTCCATCTCCACTAAGATACACAATTACTTAATACATTCTTTGTAATCTTTCTCTAAAGCTGCTAGTATTCCATGAGATTTATCCTCCAAAATATTTGTCTAATCTTTGGGTATTGATTACTCAGAGATTACTAAATATACAGTAAAATTTTCAGCTTGATGCTTTGTAAGGGTGTATTCTATTTCTCTGTGCTTTTTGGCTACATTTCTACTGTTGGACCCCTGGGAGGTGTGCTTTGGGTAGTCTTTCCTTTCCTTCGTCCTCCTCTCACCAGCCAGAAGGTTGCTAGAGCTCACCTTCACCCCAGTCAAACTGCTCAGATACCTGTTACTTCAGAGCAGTCACCATTGAACAACAAAATTTTACAGAAGGTTACATGGAACTAAATTTCATCTCTGTCCATGGAGTCAGTGTTCCAGATCTCACTGAGACAAGGATTAAGCCATTACGTGTGATCTTAGTTTAAGCAAATCTACACATACTTTTCTCTTTTCTTTGTCATAACTTTTGCCTTTCATATCAGTTTGAAAACTATGTTTTCAAGTTTTTGGTTTTTACAAATATATGCTATTTGATGTACTTTACCTTACACTGGTTTGTGTTATGTGGCTTAAGAAAACTGAAAACCATCAAGGCAGCGTTGATCCGAAGGCCTGGCAAAACCTGCTCTCCTGCACTGCCTGTGTTCTCTGCATCACCACAGCATCCTTGCCAGGGTCCAGCAAGCTGCAGAGCAAATCTTTGTCTGAGCTACCCACGCCAGGTGGAAATGTCGCACCACAAAGCTCGAGAGGGAAAAGTTTGTTCCAGAGACTCTGATGACTCTGAGCAATCTCCAGCCAGCAATAAGGTACCAGCATACACCCTCAAACCTGAAAGCCAGAGAGGAAGTATCTATCACACTTGCATGCAAACCCACATTAATCCTTTCTTACAATGTCTTTGTCAGGTCACTAAGTCTTGCAGTGAGGCTGCAGACACTTAGTTTCTCACTATTTTACAGTGCTAGGTTCTATACAGCATTAACCATTCTATATGATTACTTTGGCCAAGGGCCTTTGACCATTTCCACTGAGCAACCCTCACCTAACATGACAGCCACCACAAGTGACAACAATTATTCTATGTTTCTTCTCAAAATTATTTATTACTGCCATGCAAATGTTGTGTATAGCAATACAGGCAGACTTCCCATGAAATTAACTTTAAAAAAGCCTTTCCATCCAAAATCAGTTTTTCTAAAAATGAAGCATTTTTATGAGATATTGCTGTTCTAAGGAAGGTGCATTTCTTTCGGTGTAACATCGTTGTCACCAACAGCAAGAAAACAGGATGGCAACACCCTTATTTTCAGGAAAAGAATACTCTCTGAATGTCATGGCACCTACCAGGAGTTACACTGTACCAACAGCTCATAGCCACCCAGCTATGAAGAGAAAGAAATACTGGTCGAAGCCATCTGTCACAACTGGAATGGGAAAGTCCCTAACAGCAAGTACCTGCTGATCAGTAACCCCTGTGCATCAGATTTACCTGTGAAATAAAACCCTCAGGAAATACACGAATTTTGCTAAAACAGTATTTACATTAATTTAGATAATAGTCATTTTTAGCTCCTTGTACAGTTTCTTAACTGCAGAATTCAATTTTGATTTTTTTAATTAATTAAAAGAAGAGTACAAACTCTAATTCAGTCTGGGCTCAAACTACTAAGATTTCACTGGTTTCTAGTCAGATCAGTGAAATTACCCCAGATCCACTCAAGATTTACTTCAGACTGAAATGCAGTTTTCAGGGATGGCCAGCTGAACATTTCGGGTAAACCACTGCATTTAACAAACTTTTGGTAAAGCTTGCTGGCATATCTCATTTCCAAGTCTAGTACCAAAAAGAATAAAAACCAGGTAAAGTGTAAAACACGGGGTTTTTTCTCCAAATATAGAGAGATTTTAAAAAATTACATCAATGGTGAATTTAATGCTAAAAAAGGAAAAAAAAAAAAAGATAAGATGGCTGGAGCTTGTTTAGGTAAAAATTAAAGGAACAAGACCAGCCTCAGAGCACCCTTGGCATGGTTGTCCTTCCCAGCCTCCAGCAACTGATTGCGTGGGAATTTCATGAGCTGGAGGATGAACCTGGTCCATTGTTCTGAATAACTGCTGGTGAGCTCTCTCCCACAAACTTCTCTAATCCATTTTGGTTTTCAACCTCCATAACATCACAAAACTATGAATTCCAGCTGAAGAATCTCTTCACGTGTGTCCTGTTTCCTTTCACTTTTTCCCAGGGCATCTTCACATCATCACTGGCTCAGATGCAGTTAAAAATACCAGGGTTTTGGCTAATACAATGTTGCAACCATTACTTTAGCAATACAAGCAGTTGAGCATTACGCTCCTGAAGGACAATCTTGTGTAATTTACATCTACTATTTTATTATCTTTGTATCTTCTATGTAAAAACACACTCATGCCACAACAGGGTTTTTTAAAATTTCACAACTTTAAGCCATCCTGCTGTATTTCTTGCTAATCCAAGTTTTTAGTACATTTAGTACGTTCAAAAATGCGTGCATATTTTTAGCTGCTCTCATAGGAGTACTTCTTTTATTGGACTTGCCTAATTCATACTTGATTCCTTCTTTAATCATGGGAACAGCAAGTTTCATGACCACTCCTACCATAAAATTCTTCCCATATTCTTTCCCAAAGGAGATGCAAGAGAAAAAATCAGGATCAAGGGTAACTCACAGTTAAGCACAACTAAGGCCACAAAATATTGTTACATTATTCACCCACTAAGCAAAATTCATATGTGGATATCATAGAAAAGGGGTCACATACAGTTACATCTGATACTTCAGACTGAAGAATTCAAGGAAGTTTCATTCACCCTTTCACAACACCTTTTCAGTCACATTAGTACATCATCAAAAATCCTCCTCAGTCCTAATGTTACATTTGTTCTCATTTGCTGCAAGAACCATAAGAAAGAAGTAAAGCATCCCTCAGATATGCATGTGCTTCTGCCTCAAAAAAAGTACATTACTGATGTGTTTGCCATGGGCTCGGAAATGAGGATACACCCCAAGTCTCTATGCCTGCAACCATACTTCCCCAAATTCAGGGGAAAACTGAATTTTAAGTTTTTTTACTCAGTTTAAGCTCATGGAGATTTAGTGCAGCAGTGAAGCCTCCCACATCCCCAGCCTTGGCTCCACCCTTCCACTCAGACTGGCACTACATTTTCTACAAGAGTGGTTCAAGACCAGCCCCTGGCTCAGGATCTGGTCCTTACCAAATGCCCAAAGCTTCTGACCCTGCTGCAATGCTTTGGAAATGACTTGTTAACAATGGCTTGTTAAAAAATTTTTTTAAAACACATGGAAAAAATCTAAGGTAGCAGCAAGCAGACATTTATCAACATCAGTAAAAAATCAAAGCATGAATACACAAAAATGCAAACAACCTCCCCCCAGAAAATGGGTCCCATTCTCAAAGTTTGCATTCCTGTGACAAATGCACAAACAAAGCATCACTTGGTGTTGCTAACCATGGTGTTCACAGAATGTGCCTCTTGCTTCTCTTTTACAGCATTTCCAGCCCAGCCTTTTTGTCTAAAGAGATAGGCTAATATGTAAACGCTTCCCCAGTTTCTTCAAAATTAAA
>VYZQ01054859.1:92489-159422 GCA_013400655.1 Mystacornis crossleyi | reverse complement strand
TTAAATTTAGTTGAAATAAAAGTGATTACTTGAAATAAATCGGAAAGAATAAAAGGTATTGTTTTAGTTAGGTACATTATTGAAGCAAAACGGTTTGTTATTGAAAAAAAATTATAATGTTGAGTGAGAGAATGAATTTTAACTACTGCCATGACCCAGATGTCTCTCAGGGAAGATGTGCTGTTTGTCTAATGGGCAGCGTCTCAGAAAAATTTCAGTTCAGCTCAGTGGCTAATAAGCCTGGGCTTACCACCAGCTCTCACGGAATACTGCTGGTGGAATGGGAAATGGATAGAAGTGTTTACTTCTGTGATTTAGGGGAAAACTTCCTCAAAAGAGTTACACTGCTCTGTCCGGAATAATGTTTTTCTTCAGGAAGATACAGCACAGAATATCTTAAGTGCATCTTGAACACTGTGTTTTATCTTATTACGAGATCTGCAAAAACTTTAATGATGTTGTTAGTGGCAGGAATGCAGATACAAATGGCACATTTTTTAAACTAAAAAGGCATGATTCATTTGAACAAGCATAAATGTGTCATGCAATGACAGTCGTAGGTATTGGGTGGTAATATCTGCAATCATCAGCTGGCTTATTTTGAATACAGAACACAAGCAAAAAATTTTATCCTGTTTTTAACTGCATAAATGCAGTATCATATTTCTGACGTGCAGTTAATAGCAGAAAGACAACTGTGCACATATTGATAATGTATAGGTATTTCAATTATCAGGCCATCACTTCAGCTAGATCCCTTTGAATCAGAACTAGCAAAAGACAGCACCGCCTATTTTTTAGAAAACAAAACACAAGACATAAACCAATTGTTTGGCCACTGCTAAAACTCAAAAGCTGTACTTTCTTAGGAAAAGGCATTTTTAATGGCTGATCTACTACGCTTACCAGGCACAAGTGGGTGCATCCTCAAGGTGGCCATTTAAGAAGCCAATTAATAAGTATTTAAAATCAATCTTATTATTACCATCTGAACTACAAGATTGCATTTGTATCACACTATCTAACCAAAGATCATACAATATTAAAAATGGGAACGGGATGCTATTAATAAATTTAAAGCAGGTGAAAAGAATTACATTTGTACAGATGAAAAAGGAGTTAAAAAACGCTGCAAGCTACTCCCAGTCAGTGGAGTAGCACGGCTGTCCTGGATACACTGCTGCTACTGACAGGGTAACTTAGACCATCTTCCCCAGACCTCTTTTGCAGAGTGTTTAATTCCTCGCTCTTCAGAAAAAATAACAGTATCTTAACACTGGTAGCATGACAAACTGTCTCTCTAGAGCAAGGAGCGATGCTTCATTTTTAATGCATTTTTAATTCAATGTAATAACAAGAAAATAGTTCCTGGCCACTGATGAAAAAATCTGCCACCAAGCTTATACACACTGAAACAGCAGCATATTGCTACTGTTCACTTGGATGGAAATTAATGTGGTAACAGCACATTTTAATACTGAAAGCCAAAAATGTAAAATCTATTAAACCAGCCTCTGAGCATTTTTCTTGAAAATATCCATTTCATATATACAAGTGTTTGTGAAACTGGTACGTGTACAACCAGCTAAAACAGCAAGCATTAATACTGCATGCTTTTAGATTAGATAAGATCATAATGGTATTTTTTAACGTTCCACTTAATTACTTCCCAATCCTGCAAAGACATTTATGCATTTGCTTAACATTTCATAGATGAATATTTCCATTGATTTAATATGTATCCAAGTATTTGAAATATTAGGGCCTGAGCACAAGGCTAATTATATGCAAAGAGCATTTGTAACTCTTTTTATGACATCAAATGTCCCATATTTGAACCTAAACATGCCTACTGCTGTGGTTAATTGATGACTTTCTATTAAATACTTTACTTGGAAAGCAAGTGGTAAAAAAATTGAATTTTAAACTTGCATATTTGTGTATTCAGATCCAAAGTGATCCTGATCATACAGAAATAAACATCGTTTACTAATGCAGCAGAAGTACTGCTGATACATTAACCACACTATAATCAAGAATCTCAAAAATAGCATATGGGTCTGCGTTGGCAGACACACAAAGTGCACACTGTATGCACCCACGTGAGTAAATTTATAAAATTCACATCCGTTAGTATTTACAAACTGTTAAAAGAAACTCTCTAATTAAATCAGTCTCAAGTTGGGTTAAATAGATATTGTGAGCTGCTGAACATGTTATAGTGATATTCACAAGGTGATTTGAGATGCTGACCGAGATTTTTAGTGATTTTAGTCTGATTCCTTCTTTTGAAACTATCATCACAACCACTCTGACCCATCACCCTGATCTCAAACTCCCTTTTTTTACTACAGCAATGTCAAATATTTTAATAGGCGATACAGAGGAGCAGAAGAACTTCCAGACACATACAAAGTTATTAGCCTCCTCGCATTTCCAGACACACTAATCACTCACAAACGATCTGATCCCGTGTTTGCTCCCCAAAGTAATTAACTAACAAAGGTGATTATCCCAGGTCACCAGCATCAAGGGCTGCTTTGCCTGCCTACTTAGGCAAGCAGTCTTTCATTGTATTCTACCAGAACCCATTGCTGCTGTAGCTTATTTTTTTAGGTTTGCATGGGAACCAACAGAACCCCACGAGGGTCCTTGGGTGACAGAAGCTCTGCCATACTGCATTTTCTGCCAAGATGTTAATTAACAGATTTTAGTGTTCCATGACAGAAAAAATAGGATTGGTACAGCAGATGTTATGTCATCACCAACATTAACAAAAACTTTGAGCCTCCACCAGTTGAAATGCAGCCATCATACAAAAAGTAAGGAAATACATTTGAGATAGACCTGTCATATGGGGCTATCACTAAAGTTTGTCACTCATAACAGGCTTTCCTGGCTCAGCAATAGAAGACTTTATATGTGTTTTCTTGATTCGCTGTATCTGATGAGAATTTCATTTGTGAACTGGCTTTCTACAAAACTTCTGCTACGAAAACCACATATATTCTCTCAGCAGTCAGTCTTAAAAAAAAAAATCTGTATTATTTTGGAAACACTTTCTAGCAATCTACCTGGACTCTCCTGAGAGATTTTTAGATTTTAATAGGTACCAATCCAAAATTAATGGCATTTAAGGATGTACAGTAATTCTGAAAAGAGAGTCAAAACAAACTCAGAATCCCAGATGCTTTAGTAGGAAAAAGGCTCCCGGTGTACGCCCACCACAAGTCTAATTAAAGCTGTAGCACAAGGCTTGATCTTGCTCTACAACCAAGTGTAAGAGAGGGCATTCATCAGTGTCCATTTCCCAAAGGGCCCCGTCCTGAAGACCTCACTCAGGCAAGCATTTTTTGGTTTGGCTCCAAGAGTTTATATTTTCACCCTTCAACCATCGCCCTGCTGCTGCCTCCTTTTCCCCTCTGCACTGAGCCGATGGTGTCCTTTGATCTGTGACACCACCAGTTTTGCCACTGTAAACTGGCAAAAGTACATCCTGTTTCACAATGAAAGCCAATACTAAATACAGGCAGAACTGCTCTTCCTTCAGGCCTTTGCGTGTATCAGAATCTATTTCTGCTGAGAAAAATCTGGAGGAATATTTGACTCATCTTTTCCTGCCTATTGCAAGAATGACTCGCAGGCAAGAGTGGAAGTAGGAGGAGCATGGGAGCCGTTCCATACAGGCTATTGCTGCTACACCAGATCTTGGAAAATAAAGCATTGTTGCTTTTTTTCTGCTATGATACAGCTGTGTATCTAAATTTTGGATGTAGTTAAACTGAAAGACTTCCTGTGTTTTTCTCAAACTGGTACCCTGCTTTCCTCTTAAACACTTCTTTATCCCAATCCAAATTTATGGACCGTGTCAGTAGCCCACTGCAGTGGCAAGACCCAATACATATGTTCTTTGCATTCCAAGTTCTAACTTGTATTCTTTTCTCACATAACACATCCAAAATTCAATTCTCAGAAATAAACATTAGGGCACAAATCACCAGACCTTTCCCTCCTTTGTCATGCTGCACTGCTCACTTGCTTTAAGGAAAAGATGAACTTCCCTTTAGCTGGCTTACCTCCAGAACTAATTATCTGAGATTAGTGACCTACACAAACCTCACTGATTTCAAGGAAATTCACCAAGCAGTCTTCAAAACAAATGCAACCCCCTCCTTTTATTTTTCCACAATGACAACAGCAGTTTATTTAAAGTATTCTTTCCTTCTCTAAAATCATGTAAGAAAATGAAGACCAAAGTAGAAAATAGGAAAGTGTCACTCTATGGTTTCAGATACTCTATTAACCAATCTCCCTGGTTTTATACATTTATTTACATTTTCTTTTTCCTCATTAATTTTTTTCCTTGATTCACCCCCATAGGGTAACTCCTGTTGAAGACTTTATCCTGTCATTACTCCGTTTCAGGTCTCATTTTTGTGCCTTTTTTAAAATCAGTTGTGTTATGCTTTGTCCAACTAGCCAGATAGGGCCATCAACCCTAGCAAGTTTCTAGCATAGGCAGAAAAAGGAGAAAATAAGAGAACAAAGGGCATACAGATAAGCCTTTCCTTTACAGTCCAAACCAACAAGGATTGATAAACTGTTCTAGATAAAGACTGTCTTCTCACTGGTATGAGCATCTAATAGTAAAACGAGATGTTAAGTGTGGGGATAAATACCACAATAAAGGAATAATAATGCCGTTAATTAATATTGCTTCTGCTTTGACTAATTTTCTTGTGATAATTTAAAAATGCTTCCCAATCACTGAGCTCAAAGCTGCTGTACACAGCACTTGGCACAATCAGGAACAGTATCAAGGGCAGCTTAACAAAAGCAGCACAGAGCCACCTGCATCTGCACGGGCTGGGCTGGATCCTGCCATCACACAGAGCTCCCTCTCCTTTCTTGTCACTCTCAGTGTACAGCAGTATTTTCACAAAGGTCTTTGTGCATGACCCTTGCAGGGGATGCCGCAGTTTTGAACAGTTCACCATCACTGTTGAATTTTAATAACATTTAGGCCACAGCAGCCAAATCTGTTTACATGTTCAGGACATTCATTGACTTTTCCTAGGGGATCACAGATATCTAAAATCTAGAGCTAGCATCATTCCCAAGTTCATGTGTCACCTAAGGAACTTCATCATATCTGAGCCTCTTAAATGCAATGAAAATACTTTCTCCTCCAAGTCAAGATGTCTTCTCTAGAAAAGCAAAGTTTCCCTAAGTTAGAAGTTTCTCACAGTTTAAATGAAAGAAAATTGTTTGTTAGTAGTTTCCAGCTCATTTTTAACACATAAAAGAGAAGCTTAGTTTAGACTACTTAGCCCGACAGGTTAAGGATGCTAGGAATTAAAAGTTTGGGTGTGGAAGGATTATATCACTGGAAAGAGAAAAATCAATACTATTTAGTTTTGGCACCTTTATATTCTTTTAATCTCTACCTACTTGTAAGAAAAACAGTGCTAGGCAGCATTCCAGAAAATGTTGCTGAAACAAAGCAATAATACAGAGGGCTGCAACTTTTAATAAAAGAAACAAACCAAGAAGCTGAGGTAAATCATTCATATTTATTAATATGCTTGTCTGTAGAAGGAGCATAACTTTTACATTCACTCCAAGACTCAGTCTTTTGACTGAGTTTATACTGGCAATATTCTATTCTATAGACAAAATTGTATCAGCTCTAAGATTGCAGGTTAAAGCCAGAAGGATTATCTTCATATATGATTAAATCCAGTGTATAAATACGTAGCACTTACTGATACAAACTGTAGTGCTTTCTTATTCTGAGCATAAAAGAAATATAGTCTGAATGAAGTCAAAGAAATGTAGGGGATGCTCTCTTTATAAAGGAAACATTATAATGCAGTTGCAGAATTTCATTAATTCCATTGACTACAGCATTGCGGGGAGGTGCTTTTTTTCCCTGCTTTGTTGTTGTTGGTATTTTCTTCAGGTTTTTTACAATTAACTAAGTTTTCACATTTAAAAAAAATTTTTTTTAATGTGTAACACTGTGAATGAGTGTGCTAAGCGTTATTTGCTTATTTTCCCCAAACTTGTCAAATGAACAGCTGTAAAAGTGTTCAAGCATTTATATCATACACAGACATGCTGGGTTTTAATTTGGCATGGTGTTGAACCAATCTAGAACTTCAGCTCAAAAGGACAACCTCTGAGTCTACCGGACAAGAAGTACCCTGATATCAGATACTACATATAGAAGAATAAATCACTTGAATGTTCTAATTGTTCCAGTATAATCACAATTCCTACAGATACTCTATTTCTTCCTCAAACAGGTATTTTCCTCTGATGCTGATCAGAGGAGAATTGTAACACCTCCCTCAGTTTAATGAAGGTAAGATTCCTGCTGTGCAGTAATTGAAGTTTACAGTACGGAGTGTTACAGGAAGAAAAGGCAGAGGCAACAAACTGAGGAGACCAAGACCCATCATCCCCAGTTCCACTTCAAGTCTGAATACTTACAGGCTGGAATGATCTCAAGCCTATCACTTGTTATTTAACCACTTTCTTCGCAAAACAGAAATACGGGTAGCAGACTCCCACGGGCACTAAGGAAAAAGAGTTGAGATGACCCATAGATCCCAGGAAAACATTAGTTTCTCTCTTGAGTTTTGGAAGCCAGTGAATACCGTCAGAAATTAAATGGCTGTGAAAGAAATGGTCATATACATTTATTCGTACACCTTTTCTAAACTTCATTAAAGCTTCTGCTTGCAGACCTTTAGCAAAAGATGAGAAAAATCTTATTTATTCTCTCAGAGAAAAGCCTTCTGTGTATTTAACTTACACTTTATTTGTTTTTAAAATATATTCAGGCACTCCTGTGTGATTTCTTGCTAACACTTAATGAACCAAATCCTTTTAGATATTTGTCTACAGCTGTAAAATTCTCAGCTGGCTTTTTCCTCAAACTAGAGGTTTTAGCCCCAACTTATTAACAGATGCCAGTGAAAACATCAACTCCAGAGACCTTCCCAAGTGCCTTGTTCAGCCCGCTGCCCTTTACACTCTGCTTGTAACCGATAGAGAGCCTTAACATGCATATCCACAGGTGTGTAAGGCAGTCCAGGAACTACTGTCTACACACTGGTACCACTCTGAAGGGCAAGCCAGGCAATCAAGTGTCTTGATTTAGTCTCCATGCAAAAGGTCAGATTAGGCATTCTCTTGAGGTCCTCACTATGTTTCTGACACTGTGCTCATGCTGTGACGCCTACAAGAAATCCAATAGCTAGATAAAGTGGGGTTGTAAGGAACATGGGATGAAAAAAATCAGCATTTGTTGCTCAAAACGAAAGAAATTCAAAACTATCACACATAGTACCCTATCTGCCCTTTCTCACTACTTTTTATTATTCTTTATACACATCCTAGCTAAACAACAAGCTTTTTATGTCCAGGATGGCAGCCAAACCCCCACAAAGAGGTTTGACTACCTTGCCTCACTACTCAGGTAGGGTCTGCACATCCAGCACCTCAGCTCCTACACTGGCAACTGAGACTTCTGCCACAGGGAGTTTCCTCCCTGCCACATGGCCACCAGCTTGACCAGAGCCCTGCACAACGTGCCCCCTGCTCTTGAATGTGGAAACCTAGCAATGGTGCTTTGTTCCCCACTGGATGTCCTGTTCGAGGGCATCACGCCCTTCCTCACAGTCCAGGTAGGAAAAGCTGCTCAGCAGGCAGACAGTGACTGCTTGTATCAGCTGGAGGTTCAACAGTGCTTTCCAGAGTAGTTCCATACAGGGAGTAATTCAGTGTGGGAGTGAAGAAAACCAGCAGGGAACCTGGTGAGGTTCACCCGCCTCCCCAAAAAAGCTCCTTTGCTAAGCGTGCAGTCAACAATCTCTTCCAAGAACGTTTAACCCCTGCCAAGATTTCGGCAGACTGCGTGTGGCAGAAGTACTCAGCTCTAACAGCCTGTAAGCTGGAGAGTCTGGAAGGGGCAGGGCTGTGTGTGTGGTCAGCACCAACAGTAACCTATTTCCCTGGCGTGGGGTAATTTCGGTCCTCTTTCCTTGCAGAGAACATCACACAGTAGATCTGGAGGAGACCAGCTCTCTTGGGCACTGTTGGTAACCTGCTCTCCAGAATTACAGTAGCAGCATCAGAGTTAACTAAACTCTAAAACTGTTAAGATGGAGAAACCTTAGACGAATACAGCACTGCTGGGAAATGAAAAATTAGAAGAAATTCAGCTGTAACCAATCCTGACTTCCTTTAGAATGGCAGCTAAAGAAAGAGAGACCTGTAAGAGCCCTCTGTAGGCTATTCAGACACCTTATTTAAATTTTGTAAGAGGATCTGAAATCATAATGATGGTCACATGTAAATATCAAATAGCTCAGTTGTACCAGGGATCACTTACCTACAAAATTGTTTTTCTGCAGAGGATGCCAACCACCTATGGATTTAAAAATAACATTCTAATACATAACAAAAGCTTTATTTTTCTTTAACAGTAAAATCAGAAAGATCCCATGCCAAAGCTACAGTCAGATAAAATCCTAATATGGTTTTAAATCCACATTCTGCCAGAAGATTTTCCCCTAAATTTTTAGTGAAACACATATTTGGGTCCTAATTTTCAAAAAATATTGATACAGAACCTATCTTTCATAAATAAAATCTTCTGTGTTGAGCAGATATACATCAGGCCCTGGGCCTCTATAATCACTGCATTTTAAAATTTCTTTTAAAATGCAGTGAAGTTGTCAAACATGTGCTCATTTTAGTTATGCATAGGTAGGTTTCCAGTGGCATCAAGTGTTCAATTAGCCTATTCCCAGGTGAACATTCTCTACAGATATGTCACTGGAGAGATCCCTTTCACATCTTTGCCTATCTGAAGATGGCAATAAACCAGTTCTCATAGCCTACTCATCTCAAACTGATTTCTTGAGCTGTGTTGTGACAATACCATCCTAGAGGATAGCACTATAGTGGTTCTGAAGCACTCGCTGCAGGAAGCTACAGAGGAAGGGACACACTCTGCTGTGGTGCTTTTCTTGGGAGAGGGGTGTAGCCACAGCAGCAGCTCCTAAGCTAGGATGCTGCTTAATAATGGTACTTTAAAGGGCCTTGCTTGTAAGTCAAGCAAAACAGGGTGGCTGAAGCACCATAGCACTCTGCCAGTAACTGTTTGAGAAACACCCAGGTCTAATCCTCCACAAACACCAACTAAATGACACCAGTGCCAGCTCCAGGGAAGTCTTTGGCTCAAGCTGGTGGAGTTTAATCCAGCAGAGCACCTACCTTCATCTTAGCATATTAAAAGTGTCACATCGTAAGTAGAGACATAAAAAAATTAAAAGAATCAAAGCTTTTTCTTTTTCCTCTCTTGGCTGCTTCTCCAGCACCATCATATAGGTAATTGTTAAATCACTACCCACCCGCTCCTGGAGCAGTATGCAACCATGTCAGAAATCTTTTTTCAAATGGTTGGTGTGAAATGAGCATACTCTGACAGAACAGCCTTTACACAGGGCAGAACAAGCAGGTGGCTCTCGACTTCCCCTATTTGCTATTAAGTACCACCAAAAAGCAACCAAAAGACCCTCGCCATTCTAGTGACCATTAATATGCTGCTTTCCTATGCCCCAAGCCCCTGCTCCCCTCCTGAAGGCCAGGCCCTGCTGCAGTGGCACAAACGGACAACTGAGACTGGAGTACAGCGGTCTGAGGTCCCACGGTGCCCCAGTGACCAGCGTGCCACCCTCCCTCCCTCCCTCCCTCCCTCCCTCCACGGGTCTCCCGTGCCAGCCGCCTGCGCTCCTGGTGTTTGTCACCATGGGACAGACCGCGGGGCGCTCCCAAGGCTTTACAACCAGTGAAAATCGGCACCAGCTCCGTAATTCTGGCACAACATGTCTTCGCTTTGAAGTCTGGTTACTGGTTTTTACAGTTCTATTTTTAAAATGTATTAAAGATGTTTAAAAGTGGCAGGGACTTCCAATAAAAGCCATGTTGTCCAGAATCAGGATGCTGGTCCCAATTTAAACCGGCTGTTAAACAATAGTATATCCAAATAAAAGTTGTCTGATTTACAAAATACCTCAGACTGATTGAACATTTATTATCCAATTTTTCTCTTTTCAGGTCTTCAGAGGTCATTCTCTCTACTTTTTTTTTTTTCCTTTAGATCTGCAATGCTTTTCACAACTACTGTATGGAAAATGAATTCATTTACCATATTTTAAAAATAACTGTTAAGGGCATATAATAAAGTATAATAAAGCAAAGAAGCTAATAAAGATTTACATTTCTCTTGGCTCTATGACTGGTTTAAACTGCTTACATCATTGTCAGAGCTCCATCTTCTGAAACACACCCAGGAAATACTCCTTCTGTTTTTATCATTGGGCATTTCTATTTCCCAATATAACTTCTACTTAAAATTTTATTGCTGCCACACATTTAAATTTCTATCTGGAGTAGTGAAATAAGATAAACAGGACAATGCCTGAAGGAGAACATCACTCCAAGGAGGAGCCTAAAGGAGCCAGGGCAGCCTAATACCCTGAGCCTTCCTGGAGTTCAAAGACCTTGTGACTGACCACCTGTTCCTGGGGTGCTCCTGGGTAAATAACTTCACATCTCCAACTATCTCATCTGTTAAAGCTGAGCTCCTCAGAACAGGGGTTTTATTTTGCTTTGTATATTTATGCAGGGTAACTCTGTAACTTAGGAACTTATGGCACCAGTATAACAAAGTAGTACAAACCAAGCACAATGCGAGTTAAAAAAGTCTAACAAGATTTAACGTACAAAGGGACCGAGTCTGATGACCCAGGAGGAGTCAGCCTCTGTATAAAACTACAGATTTTCATCACTGAACGTTGCATTAGAAACACACAACTAAGACAGGCTTCCTGTCCTATCAAATCCCCCAGTCACATAATTCCACCATAAAGCTTCACACTAATATCCAAAAATCTACAGTATTTTCTAACACCTTTGGAAGATACACGTAGTAAAAACTTTGTGCAAGACTGATATGTAAGAAACTCACTTGAACCCTCTCTCCTGTCAATACCTTTCCCATAAATGGGAAAATCTCTATTTCCCATTCCACAGACTGCAAAACTGGGGCAAGGGACAAATAAAGTAACCTGCCCAAGGTGATGCTGACTTGCACTTGTACATTGCCTGCAACAGATGACACCCCTTGTCAGATAAATTGCACAGTAATAGCTAAGTAGTTAGGCCTTCAAGATTCATGGTTAGCAAGTATTCCTAAAATTCTGATTAAACATTTTGTTTTCTAGTGGTTTTAAATTGGATGTGTCATTTTGTAAATGACAGATGGCTACAACAGAGTTAGTGATCAGGTTTTTAGTTTAGAACAGCAAATACACGAATACATTGGCATCGTGTTTCAGGTAATTCTTTCTACTGAACTCTTGCCAAAAGTTATGTATTTGTGTTATGCTTCTAGAAACAAAAAGATCCGTAAGCACGCTTGTTTGCCTTAAGTAAAATCTAGTGTGCTGAAAAAATCACATTAAATAGTTGTTGAAGTAAAACACTAAGCAGCAAGGAAATAAAAGCAAATCCTAATTTACCAATTAAAAAAAAAAAAAAAGAAAACACCCAAACACACATAGACAAAAACATTAAACCACTCCCACTCTGAATTAACCAAATCATCACACTGAAAAACGCAGCGTATATCTATATACACACGTATATATAATGGAACAAATGTGGAAGGATGCTGTATATTTTATAGGATTATTAACTACATTTAATATATTCATATAATTTTCACTTGCTTCCTGTTGACTGTTTTTGAAAACAGTGAGGTTTGACCTTCACACAGAATACTTTCACTCACATATTTAGTTCTACTCATTGGTCTCACCAGCTCAAAAAATTGGAACCTACATCACATAAATGTTCAAGAAATCCAAAACACATGGAGGAATGAAAACAATTATTTGTACAGGTCAGAGCAGAACTTTTTTGAAATTTCATGGCAGCATAAAGGACTTCAACAAAGAAGTCCCAATGTTGTCAGTTCACAACGATGCCCAAAAACTGCTCCAGAATCTACGGATCTCATTAAGCCAGCCCACGTAACACATCCATCCATGAGGTCCACAGCGCCCTGAGCTGCGCAGGACTGGCCATACTCACATTTATTCTTCCTTGGCTTCTCAACTGAAAGCAGTGCCCACTCCTACGGCCATTTACAGGCACAAATTCTTCCACGCACCTGGAGCAAAGGCTGCAGTTATGCCTCTGCCTTCAAACAGAAGTGCTTCCACCACTGGTATTTCAACTTCACAAAAAAATCTGTTTAAAGGCAATAACTGGACAATGAGTAGCAATGGATGAAAATTACTCCAGCCTTGACTATACACCTCCTGGCAATCAAACCATGTGCGGGTTTAAGCAGCTTTTCCCTGTAAACTCTTCAATCTTCAGTCAGTGGCCATTATTTGGCCATTCTTGTTCCTTGGCAACTAGAATCTGAGCTGCTTTTAAACCTGATATGATTAATTTTGCTTGGAAACGTGTATTCCCCAGAAAATGTAGTCAATAAGCAGAAGTGAGATGAAATTGAGTCTTGTCTCTTTTAGACTAGATTCAGTTCATAGACTGGAGCTACATAAAGTAATCTAATGGAAAGGAGGAGTGATTTCGTGAAAGTATCTGGAAGAAAAGGCGGGGGGGGGAAGGCATAAAACTAAAACAAAAAAACCCACAAAAGAAAACCGAACTGCAAATCACTTTGATATTGGGAAAACAATTAAACAGATTTTTGAAGAATTAGTAGATGATACAGGGTGGCTTAAACTGTTGAATGGTGCTGTTTCTACTTGAAAAGCCAGCTAAGACGTGTGGTTTCTATCACCCACTAAGTGTGGGTGCCAGATGAGGGATCTAAAGGATAGTGCTAGGGACAGTGGAAACGAAGAGGCAGCTGCCTACAGAATTAAGCTTCTGTGTAAACAAAAAATAAAAAATGTACTTCATCATTTGATTAAATACTGTATTTTATACGAGAACCAAGAAAATCAAAGCAGAAGAAAATTTTAAGAGCTTTGCTGAAAAAGGAACATCTCAGGAACATTAAAAGGAATATTAAAAACTGCTAGCCCCTAGCATATTCAGATCCTGCTATAACGAAGGATCACATTTGTAACACCTAGAGCTTCACAATTCCAGTCAGCTGCTCAAATACTACACAACACTAAACGTTTTCATATTTATTTACTAGCCCCTTTTTGTCCAACACATCTATGTATGGAATTTACATTATAGTATCACACCCAGATTTCTCCATTACCTAACATTTGGACTGGGATACAGCTATTTCAATTATTAATGTATTTTTTCAATATTGAGAACATTCATAATTTAACCTGCAAGATGCTGTGTGACACTTTCATTATTTCTATCTTTTAGGGGGGTGTGCAGTAACTGCCCTTCTGCTAGTTTTTTCCTTAGACACCAGAGCAAAAGTAACAAAGGCACGACTAGATTATTATACACTGAAAAAAAATAAATTTAAGTTTCTGACATAGAGTGGGTTTACAGCTGTCACACGTTTGCTTTGAGAATCTGCTGCTGTAAACTGGCTTGTGGAGCTCAATATCCACATACAATCTTCCCGGCCTGTATGGGCAATCATAGCACTTCATTGTCCAGTGCTATCATTACAATATTGTTATCATCTGAGCTTGAGTCTGACACTTTCTCTAAGACCTTTCAAATAACCCCTTTACTAGGCTTCAGTACCAAACCATTCAGGGCAAATCTCTGCTTTGTGCTTGTCAGCCTTAATAGACTGGATGTCACTTTTGCCTGTAAAAAGTGCCCGCTCTTCAGCTGTCAGTCAGTCCTTGCGGTGTCAGCCGAGAGCGTGGCTGGAGCTGCTGGATTAGAGGGTAGTTACCACAGCTGTCAGATTACTGACAACCTGACACCCACATCCCCAACTTCCTTTGACTGTATTTGGTTTCCATCTCGCTCCTTGGACCTTTCTTAAGGTGGATCCCTATGCTCAAGTTAAACAATGTTGTAGCCAACGAGGAAAGTTTTCTTCTCGTCTCCAACGCCGCTTTTAGCCTGGTTTGTCTTTTGTAGACAACACTCTCAAGGTGTTTTACAGAACATTTTGCTAATTTATAAGGGGAGAAAATAAATTTTCACTGGTCTCTAAGTTAGTGGCATTATTTTTTTGAATCATGCCTCTGTATTTGGAGGCATTTTAGTTATTGATATCTACCTTTAGTCAAAGGTGTTGGGGAGTTTATACAGTTTTCTCCACATTTTTTTAATGTTCTCAACACCTTGCTCTTTCAATGCTTCTTTAGTTCTACTCTCAAAAGGTTACAGATGATGCAATTCTGTGAATAGTTTACAATCATTTAAAGTGGCGTGCATTATACCAACACTTTATAGAACCTGCCTTGTGTTTCATATTCCACAGCTGACACATGCGTTTCTCCTACTTTTAGAGGATAAACTAGAACTTAGCAGAAAAAAAATCAAACAAAAACCACACCACAAGTTATGCTATTTAAGATCAGAAATAAACTCACACTTTTGGCTGTGTCTTCATTTTTGAGGGACATACTTTGCTTGAGCTTGTCCCATTGCTGTTACACCTCCCAAGGGACAAATCCTGTGGCTCCATTCTAACCATGGCTCATTAGGATAAATCATCTATATTCTGCCTGTAGTTGATCTCGGCCAACTAGGCTGACACAAAAACTGGTTTTACCCTCTCTGCTTAGATTGCAAGGAGAAATATCTATCTTTAGTACTGCCTCGGTAGGCTTATGGAGAACTGAAGGGAAGAACAATTTACTAGGAGCCCCTCCTGTGATCAAAGACAGCGCATATGGGAAGCTGGACAAAATTTGTACTCAGATCTTCCTTGCCTACATTTAATATCTAAATTTCTCTGTAAAAAGGGTCTATTTTTAGTTATTTGTTTCAAGATAATTGCAACGTGTCATATAAGCCCAGCCATTATATTTTTATCTCCTTGTATACAAATCTTGTGGAAACAGTTCCATGGAGTGGAGAAAATGTGATGATGCATCATTAACACTAAATACTGTGGGGTAACCTATATCTTAGCATACATAAAATGGAAAGTGTCCAGACTATAATAAACACTGTTCTTTCCATTTCCATTCTTCTTGATTGCACACTCATTCTTTGGGTTCTTGCAGTTTCAGTACACTTGGGTGCATTGCTCCAAAAAACTAATGAGATATATCCTATCTTCGTTAGCTGCTGAATAAGCACATACCAAACAGCTTTTTCAGGAAAGATCAGAGAACTGGAACACAACATGAATTATTTTGCCCAGATGACACCTGCCTGATCCTTTGTCTCAACTTTTAATTTGCAATTCTTCTATAAGAGTGCAAACACAAATTGCTTCTTTGTTGTAAAATCTAAAACATAAGATGGCTTATACCTAATGAGCATTACAGAGATACTATTAGCTCTTCCATAAACAAGGCCACTTAAATTTTAAAATTAAATTTAAATTTGTGTTTAGATAGAAACTACATTATGATGCATGGACTTTGCTACTGTTTCACATTTTTTTTCTTTGTTTTCCTTCTTATTACACCTCATGCTTGTGCAGCCATTGCCTCGCAATAGACAGAGGTGATTATGGATACTCCACACCTCATCTGAGCTCGCTATTCAGACAGGCAGGCAGCAATGGTTTTCTCTCTGGAACCAGGAGGTGAAGCATCCGGACACCGGGAGTGCATCACTGCGACAACCTCTGTGCAAGGCAGCCTGGATCAGCTGCTGCAGGGCTGGAACAGACAAACAGACAGGGCAGACGTCCCCCGTGACAGCCACTTGCTGCATTGGTACTGCCCTGTGGGCAGGTACCGTGGGAACCACGAGGATACAGGTAATTATCTGTGTGGTACTTAATGGCAGTCTGTTTGTGGGGAGGGGAACTAAGGGAAGCTGATAAGGTCAGAAGTTCAATGTCTCACTAAGCTGCTTTCATTAACAGACTGATTTCTGGTTTGTAACCACTACCATGGAGCAAAAAAGAAATAAGCAAGCAAACATGGGCTCTTGTTGTGCTAGTCACATATTTTTCCAATTTGTATGAACTTGCACCTCAAAACACATGAGTGATATGCTCTAATTTCTGAATCTTGCCATTGTTTCAGGTGCTTTTACACTTTTTCCGAAGTTCCAGACACTTTACTTGGTCCTATGATGGGGACCTTGTCCATCTCCTAGGAAAAACTTCAGGATTTGGTTCTTTGCTCTTATGGTAAAAGATACAGCACTGGCATTTCCAAGCCACGTTTCTGGCACATCACAATTCCTTGTGAAATCAGTTAAGGGGAAAGAGAAAATACCTCCAAATTAGTGACAAGGCTTCAAGAACATGCATGGGGTGGTTTTTTTCTCTTGCCCATGTCTATCACAAATGAGCCAACTTTATTTAAATATATTTAAAATATTTCTTTTAAAACTAGAGGCTATCTCAATACATTGCACTGTAATATATTTTTAAGTGAAAAGAGGATCATAAAAATGCATTATTAATCCATTTCAGCTGAACAACTGTCAGAAATGTCATACCTAAATCTATTTGCAGAAATTAACGCATAATATTACCCAGTAGATACTAAGGCACAATTCACAGTAGTGGATAAATCCCTGTTTGAACAGATGGGCTGAAATGTTGGGACATCAAGCTGACTAATTTGGGTACCTCCCAAGTAACCTCCATAACCATGGGTGTGCTGTTATTTTTCTTTCTCACTGCCAGGTACAGTTAGAGAGCAAAATCCAACAGTGTTCTTCCATCCGCCATGCTGGCACCTGGACAATATTCACAGGATTAACTAAAGGAAGGAGCACTGCAAATCACAGCCACACCTTCCCCTTCCAGATGCGAGGAGAGGAGGTGTCACATCTCCTGTACGAGAAGTCCTCAAACACAACTTGAGGCACATCCCTTCTCTGCTCAAGAAGTTTCAGGGAATTTGTGGCAGGATGAGGGGCTGCACGGACTCAGGACACAGCTGGTGGAAAGTGCCAGTGTGTCACAGCGACTGAAGCCATAAATCACCCCGAGACTGATGAGTGAGCCTCTCCCCCTGGAGCAGTTCCCCAATAGGGCTGCCTCCATAGGTGTCCAGATAGTGCAAAGCAGGAAGGGAGTTGACCTCCACTGTCTCTGTGGAGGTGCAGTGCCAGGCTCGGTCACACGCAGAAATGGGAAGGCTCTCACCCCATTTCTAGAAGTCCCCTTAACCTCCACCACTTCCTGATAATTTCTTCCTGCAGGAGTGGAAAGCTTTGAGGAGAGATCCTGACACCACAGCGAATGGGACTGCTGCTGCCATGGATGTGACTGCAAAATCACACCCTGGTTTCCCAAAGAGCCCAAGGAGAAGCCTAATAGGAAACAATTCTTTTCAGTCCTTGGAGGACTGAGCACTTCAGAAAAATTAGATCTATGTTTGGTGACAGCAAGGACCAGGCTTTTATTCTAGAGCTAAAAACATTCTTTTGTTAAGAATCATATACTGTGCTCAGTAGTCAATTTTAAGCTGTAGTATCCTGATTTACAACTCTCTTTTGCAATGCCCAGCATATATTCCATGTGCAGAACAGCACTGGTGAGTATAACAGTAACAGACCGCTTTCTAAATTTCTTTCTCTCTTTTTTAATAAACGTTTGTGAGTTACAGAAGTGCAAAAAGTGCTTTAAACCTCTTAATTTGTTTTGTTTACTTCTGTACCTTAAAAAAACAGCCAATTGTTTTTAATTGGTTTAAAAAAAATGGCTCGAGGCAGAAACCTGGAAAACCAATCTTCTGTCTGGAGTAAATTTTTACAGCTGCCTTTTAAACCTCTGAAAATAGGGTTTATAATGGAAGTGCTGACACAACCTTATCTACAATATATCAGTGTGAACTGTACCACTATAATAAGCAGTTATTATGTATGTGTAAAAATAATGAGAGCCAGTGTCTGAAGAGAGTTAATGTAAAATGCTAAGCAATTGTGGTTGGCTGCACAGTATAGGTTAATATTCTTTCATATAGCTACACTTTTTCCCCTTTTGTCCTCCAGAACTCCTAATGAAAATTCTGATACCTGACGGTAATGATAAGCAGCCATTCACACATCCTTTGTGTCAAGGCTAGAGCATTAATGCTTTCCTTCATACAACATTTTGCATAGCCTAAAGCATCTATTAAAATCCTTTGTAAAATTCATGAAACAAAAGTGGTGGGTTGAGTCTAGTGGGAGAGCAAGTAAGCTGCTTATTAGCAAAAAGTCAAAAACACAGGGCCAATTACAGATCTGAACAAGAAAGGCTACAGAACAGCATGGGGAGTAATTCTTTCTTCAGCCCAATGGGCTCAAGTGAGAGGCAACCTAGATAAAAATATAGCAAATATTCTAAGCAGTAATTAAACTAAAATGTTTGGAGTTAGAAACAGCTCTATAACAACTGAAGGATATGCTCAAGTAAAACAATTGTCTGGTCTCACATAGATGCTAAATTGGAAGGATTTAAGACTGTTCCCTAAAGGAATGACTAAGGGGTAGCCAAGAAGAGCTGTGAGCTCAGGAGATATGTAAAAAATCTGTTTGGTATTTCAAATGCTATAAATTAGATAAAAAAATGAGCTTTTCTACTGAACAAGCAACATAAAACTGAATAAACCACAATAAGATTGCCCTTTTTCTGTTATAAACTTTACATTAAGCCTGTCATGTTCGATGACAGCCTAACAGACCTCATTCTTTACCCTTTGGAATTTGAAAGATTGGCAGATGTCGTGATTTCCTTAACACAAAAGACCTTGCAGATAATGTTCACCACACATACTTTTAGTTTCATAACTTCACTTCCTTACTTCCAGAATCATCAGGTAAAATTTCCAAATAGAACTTGAGATTTTTCTCTGGTCAATAACTGTTTCTGACCCGGAGGAAAATCTTTTATTGACAAAGGAAAAACGTGACATGGGCAGCAATTTTTATGATTTGCTTTACTAGTCCAACCATGCCCTTACATTCATAATAATGAGCTGCTTTGCACAAAACAGCTCATTATTATGAACAGAGGGGTATAATATTGTTAAGTAAGCTGAGTCAAAGCAGAACTCATTGAGCCTAGCTCTCAACTGAAAGCAGTTTTCCCTTTAAAACATCCCTCCTACCCTTTAAAATCTTTCGAAAAACCACACACGGTTATTTTTTAAAAATTGGAATGTGGTAAGAATCACAACTGGCATTTTCTAACACTTGGTTAGTAAAGTTTGTGTGTTGTTATTCATTTACTTGTCAATGTAGGAATTGTTCCAAGATGTTCTGTAAGTCAGGGTCATTATGTAACTTCTTAGGGGGTCATACTTTATTCCTGTGAATCCAAGAGAGAATTTAACACCTATTTAAAACAAGGAAATCCTGGCCCTGCACTTTTCCAGCCAAGCAGAATCAAGATGCAATGGAGCTGCTGTGCCATATGGTGGGAGGGAGGGAGGCAGAGGCAAAGCTGCAGAGGCTTCTGCAACCTGCCCCATGCAGCCAAACCCTGCATTCACCCTGCTGAGGAGGAGTCCGGGGGAGACCAAGGGAAGGGCGGTGGGAAATCGCGGACTCCCCTCGCTCTGGGGTCAGGCAGCACCTCAGCATGGGGGACAGCTGCCCTGCAACCCTCTCCTGGAGGGCTGGGCTGTGAGCAGCATGGCCAGGAAGTGCCCTGGATTTCAGGAAGGGTCAGGATTTCATCCCTCCTGCTGTTCGTTCAGCCACACCTTAGAGATATGTTCTGAGGCAGACAGCAGCAGGGAGGTTCAAGTTGCTTCTGATTCAAAGGCTTGCAAAGTGTGCCAATGTGGCATAATCAATAAAGAAATTGCAATATGTCTTTCTTAGTCAATAGCTATAATATAATAAAATAATCCATTTCTATTTCTAATACATTTTACTAGAGAGATTTGGGGCCTTCAGGTTTTCAAAAAGGGAAGTTTGTTTTTTTTTTTTTAACTGTATCCCAAGGAGTCATATAGCAGTTTAGCTACTACCTCATCAAACATAGAAGAGGCTAATTTAAAAAAAAATTGTTCAAGAGGCATATAGCATGGATGACATAATTGCATTAGAATAAGGAAATCAATTGAGCCAACCAGCCTTTCACTCCAGCTAGCCATTTACATACATTAAAGTCACCATGTTGATTGGAGTTGCATAAATATGACAAAAGTGTGCTAGACTATCTAAATGAAAAAAACCCACACAAACCAGATCTACAAAATTATTCCAAATATAGCATCAAGAGATCCTTGTGGTTTGTGTTTGCAAAATGAGATTTCTTAAAATAAGATTTAAAAAAAAAATACATAACACTGAACTGACGAAAGATTTCAAAGCTCTATCTCCCTGTAGTTTCACTAACATGTTAACCTACTTACAGCAATTAGTGCTTCATTAGTAAGGCTAACTAACTGTTGCTATGCCCTGTAATGATTTGCCAGGTTTTCTATATACAAGTGCATAATCAATGTTTTCCAATTACTGCTATAGTGCAACCACTATTTCAAATAAACTAGATAATAATACAAACCCATTACTGAATCTGAAATAGCAGAGGCATTTAATTGCAATGCAGTTCTTTTCAGCTTTTAAAATTTTTCACACTAATGAAGTGTCATACAAAAAAGTTGTATTGATTTTTCCACCACATGGCTTCAACCACAAATATGTAATTATCCCTTTTATATCTAGCAAGGGGATTAAAATAATCTATAGTATATAGCCTTTACTTATCCCTGATGGGTCTAGTAGTACTTTTACCCTTTTCAAAATATGCAGCTTTTTGATGAATGAACTTTTGGTAAAATGTTGCTTTATTTGCTTCATATCTCTACTTTTTTGAAGCTGTCTAGCATGCAAGGATTGGAATTTTAAGTTCCAGTTCTACCAGCAGAAGAGAAGGAAGCCTGATCCTGAGCTGCCAAAACAAGGACAAGTCTCTGCTGCAGACTGGGGCCACATCACCTAATCCTGATCCCTTTCCCCACCTCAGCAGTCCACATCAATTCAACTAAGTGCCCAGAGTCAGCATCTTGCTCATAACATAACTTGTAATTAGTGCTCTGAAATTCTTCCTGGAGTTGCTGTGCAGCCCTACTGGCAGAGAGCTGCGTACCTGTGGTACAGCTGGGACAGGGCAGCTGATGCCTCAGTTTCTCTGGAGCTCCCAGGACCTCAGCAGGCAGAGCAGCCCCTCTGCCAGGAGGGTTTGGTGGCCACATCTCCAGCAGGAACAACGGGACTGCACCCAACACCTACAGCACTTGGGATGTCTTATTGTCTCAGCACCAGTTGGGTGCCACAATTTAAAACAGTATTTTAAAGAGAAAGTTGGATCCACCAGATGCAAACTATTTCAAAGGAATTACTGTCCTACCAGATAAGGCTAACATATATAATAAAAATTATCTTCTTTTCATGGGTATTGTACAGGTTGTTTTATTCCTCAAATGCCTGAAAGGAATTCCAGCTTGATTTTAATATTGTTTCTATTAAGGAAAGCCTACAAAATGCTTTAACATGGATGGAAGCTAAAACCCCATGCAGAAACACTTAAAAAAGAAAGCCCAAATGAACACAGTTATTACATGAAAAGAAGCCACATTCTTCGCATTATTAGGGCCAAAGCAGTATCTCCCAGCAGTAGTTTCACTAATATGTTCATTTATTGGCAGCTGTTAGTTCTTCCAGATATGCTGAAATTCACCAAAATTCGCTGGTCTTCTCTCTTGTGGAATATATGTTTTAATAAGAAATTTGTGCAAATCAGATATGATTGAGACTCACACACCTATTAAAACTAGATAGATACTCTAAAAATCTTATAAATATAAGTTAAAACTCTTAGATAAAATATAAAACCATAGTATAGTCATTGAATGAGAAATATTTTTGTAGAGGTAGGTATCTTTTTCCCTAGATTTTTATTTACAAGTTAGTGTTTGAGGGCCAAATATTGAGTACCATCTAAGTAACCCAACAGAGAAACCTATCTAAGCCAGTCACTAAATATACTAGACCACTATAAAAAGCTCTAAGAAAAGTTAAAACAAAAATATTTTAAATATTAGAAAGTATTTAATGTGCAAAAGAGCAGTGAAAACATGAAATATTATAATGCTCATTTCTTTCTCAAATGGATGCATACTATTCCTGGCAGTACATACATGTGTTACAATCATTTTCTTTAGTAGTACAATGGACTGGAAAATTCCATTTAAAAATTAATATTTTTAACCATAATAATAAGTAAAAAATTCAATGAAACACAAAATTATGTCTTGTCCAATTAGTGCAGAATAAAGCTGCTCCATGATTTTTTATACTGAAAGTATCTCAGTGCTGCATTTTTTACTTTTTCAAATAGGTCAGTTGCATGTTTCCCTTTCTATTGTCATAGATTTCAAAATATTTTAAAATACTTCCACAGTCATCATAAAGTTTACAATAAGACAATTCAACATTTCACTTAATTTCTTTCTTCCTCAGCATGCAATAATAAATTAAAAACTAGTATATTATTCTTCTTTAATTAAAATGCCTTATACATCAGTTACAAAGAACAATGACTAAAATTGTATGCAAAAGTAAAAAAAGTCACCTCAGAAGAATTTAAGAAAAATATACACACTCCTTGTGGAAGTGTGTTTCCAGGATAATAAAAGGCCATTACCTTGACCGTTGACATGAAGCCATCAGAGTCATATTTATTGATGAAACTTTCAGCTCCCAATCTGCTGCACTGAATGAGCATCATACAGCTGTCAGCAAAGGCAGAGCATAGAAACAGTGATAGCTTGTGACATTTTCCTTTCATAATTTATGAAAACAAAATACCTCAGAGTTTGCAGAACAGCAGAAAAAGAATTTTAGAATAGTCCCTTTTAAGGAAAAAGCCCAGAAGATAAATATCTTAATAGTTTATCTCTATTACCAGAGAAATGTACCTGTTAGACTGATGTATCCATGTAGAATTAATTGATAATGCCTAAGTAATGTACCCAGTGAAAAAAAGAAATGCTGCCACACTGAAAATAAACATAAAGTGAAAAAGACTTAAAATTAGAACCTTCAAAGTAATGGTATTGTGAGAATGCTTTGGGGTTCTTTACAGGGAAATAAGCTTTAAAACCTTTGTAAAGTTAATTGCATTAATAAATTGCTATAATAATTAGGATAATTTCAGAAGAACTAAGACACAATTAGATGAGATTTTAAGTATTATAAACTCAAGGTGAACATTTTTTAATATTTAAAAATGTCATTTGCACATATGAGCAATAAGCAAAGGGAGAAACATGTCATGATGTGTTGTGTATCTTCCACCTCTTCATTTTGTACTGGTTGGATAAGCTGTAAAAATGAATGTGCTTGAGGTTTCTCAGGTACCAGTACCTTTGCTCGCAACTCAAGTAAATAAATGCTTGGATGCCAACACCCACTTTGCAGTATGCCCTTCAGGATGGATGCTGTCAGCATCAGATAAACTCGGGAATCTTAAAGCAGTCCTGCCAACAGCCCAGTTCAGGATGCTCGGCATAGGCCTCCCACTTTGCCCAGGAAGATTCCCTTTACAGCTGGAGGAAGCATTAAAACCCACACTGTATGCACACAGTAAACATCCTCCCCGTGTTTTTCTCCACATGCTTTTCACACACCAGCTGCCACCAGGGAGGAGACTATGCTCACAGTGGGTTGCAGTTTCTCCCATAACAACCCAGATCAGAATATTGTATATTTTATACACACATGCATATTTCTGTTTAGCTCGGACTTTCCACTTTTGAAGATCCCAAGGGAGAGCTGTGTGCAGCTACCACTGCTTGGCAGAGGTTTGGCAGCAGTTTTGGGAGAAAGAGGTGGATATCGTGAAAGTGTTTATTCACCAATCCATTATACCTGATGCACATTTTAAAACTATCCACTTGTAGTAGTTTGATTTATCAACCCATGACACCACTAGGCCCTGGCAGGCGGGTTAAAAGCATACTCACAGAAGACTGAGCATTTTAAGATTTTGTTGTGGCTTCTCTCGACAGGCAGGACTGGGAGGTGAGCACACCGTGGCCAGCATCAGCCCTGGGAAACACCGTGTCTCACAGGGAACTCTTTACAGACAACTCCCTTACCCCTCCTGAGGAACATATGAGGAGCCTAGTGACTGCTGGGGAACAAGCCACGGTGATCAGCCGTCAGGACTCCTTTTAAGAGAAAATGGGCAGGGTCAGTGCACAAAGCAGGCCACTGAAGTGAGTTGTGGAGCACAGTAATGCCAACGGTACCATTTGCCTGTAGCAAAGTCTAAAGACTCTTTCCTTACACTGCCCTTGGAGAGAGGGAAGTGGCTTTTCCCATTTCAAAAATTACTTTGAAATATGGATCAGGCAAAGGAAGAAAGAATAACTTACATCAAGTTGTCTTAAACTGAAGGAAAAGAAATCTTAGACTTTTTAATAGCGGATGCTTCTTCCTTCTTCTGTTTTTCAGGGAACAAATCCGTCTGTCTTCTCGTCCCCCATTTCTTCCCCCCAGTCCGGCAACAGGGCAAAGCCCTCGTGTTGTTTGCATAGCTCTTCTCCTGGTGACAGCCATTCAGCACTAACCTGTTAATAAAAGACGATACAAAGTTGCCTTCAAACATCACACCGGTCTCTTCTACAAGATTAAGAGCTGCAGCAGGAAGCAGCGGCAGCTGCAGAAGCAGGACAGTTTTAACAGCTACAGTCACATAACAGATCTTGGAAGTTTCTTGGTTCCGTAGGCAAACGGCTGTGGAGAGGGGTGATGGATGCCCACGCGCTCTGGTACCGGATTGCACAAGGGCAGCGTCGGGATGGAGCCTGGAAACCAAACCCGAGAGCAGAAGAGAGAGGCAGTCAGGCACTGCTGCCAGGCTTGGCTCGCTGAAGGACGGAGTATTTGTATCAGTTAAGGATTTGACCTCGAGCCTTCTGGCCATCAGTAGCGAGTTCAGCACCCGTACCACTGCTTGAAGGGAAGATTACCAAAGTCATTAAACGAATGATTAGCCTCCCAGTAGGTCAAAAATAGTGAATCAATCCACTTTTGTAAAGCATTACAGCCAGAATGTGCGAAAGCTTTATAAACCGATACACTATGGATTTCTGGACAAAACCTCTTCTCTGTCTGCTTATAGTCTTTTTTGGATTTGCACCTTTTTGCTTAATAGAGTCTTAAAAATTGGATATCTTCTTTGCAGTATTTTATAATAACCTCTGAAGAAACAGTCAAGTTTTAAGGCAAAACGCTAGGAAAGATGAGTTCAGAAGGCCTTCAAAAACAGAAGGAACTGTTGAGGAAGCTGTAAAAGTGCTGAAGATTGAATGTTTACAACCCCCTACCTGTGCTTTAAAAAAAAGGTGTTTTCAAGAACAGGGTAATTTTGATAAGGGCTTTCAAAACCACAGCTACGCGATTGTCCACTGGACACAACTGAGCCTGCTAAGAAATGAAGAATACCTGTCTTCTTTAGGAGTATTAAAAGCATGCTTTCCTTGTCTAAGCAAGGGCACAAATTATCGTGTTTTCAAATAAATTACAAGAGAAAGACTGTGCACATATTGTATGCGTGTCTATATATTTTAAGGCTTTCCTACCTATATGACCACAAGTTAGATGGCCAGCTTGGACCCAGCAACCCATCACTTTGTAGATGTTCAGAGCCAGAAAAGTTTAAGGTCTCTTTGACCTCAAAGTAAGAAATTAATCATCTGCAAGTCCTGCATTAGATATTAAAATAAGTAAATTTAAGCCTAACATAACTGCAAAGTCAAATGCTGAAATTCTTTTAACCTCTTCATTGGTAAACTCTTAATTAGGTCAAATTCTGAGAAGCAACAAACATCTGGCAGCTGCAGTGGTTTGCCCAGCGTTTGTGCTCCATTCCCCTCTGGATGCAGCTCCCTGGGAGCTCTGCCAGAACAGCCACTCAGAGAGGTGTTAACACCTAGAAATTATAGTGGCATTTCTAACTAACCCTGCAAACCATACTTGTTGCGTTCACATGGGTATGTGTGGCTTGGGTAAATAATAATTTATGCCAGACTTTTTTCCTCTTGTGACTTTAGTTTTGATATCACATCATGATTCAAAGCCTGGTGCACCATAAATTTTCTCCAAATGTGTAGTAATTCCTTGGCGCAGTCTAAAGTTATGATTCATTTATACTGGAGTGACAGCATAATACCTAGGTGTCAAAATCCATTAAAACTGTTCAATGTCTTCTGTTTATTTTTAGAACCAATTGAGACTTAACTGATGGTGAAAAATATACAGTCAAGTGTGTTTACTTCACCTTTACAAAGAATCCGTTATAGTCCCAATTAATTTGTTATTCCTGTCACAACAGGTACTGGATACTTCAAAACTGTCATTACCGTTTCTCTCTGTTTCTTTTGCCTTTTTTTTTTTTATATGAAGGCTTCTGTTTATTTTTAACCCATTAGTAGGTAATGACTTTTTTTTTTTTTTGTAAAATAGGAATTTCACATCACTTTCCATTCTAACTGAAATAAATGTGATGAATAAATATGTTTTCTAATCAACTTGCATTTATTGTGCTCAAAATTGTCTCTCTCACAATAAGGTGTCCTAGTGCTGAGTTTAATGACCGTTTGCAGGATGATACAACTTGTGTATCAATACGATTGGGTAGATAGAAATTAAAAATATGCTATGTGACAGTTGCAAACACCAAAACAGTTCTTAGCAAAAATTCAGAGCATCTTTTGCCATGCTAAGTGTTAACAGTTCATTCTTGCTTATAGAAAATTCAGAACATAGTTTCAGGGAGGTAGGGAAGGACAGGGAGAGAACCCCACAAAACCTTCATGAGATGGGAAGCAAATGTCAGAGCCAGTTGCCAAAGCAAAAGCAATCAGGATAATTCTTTGCAAATAGCTGTAAACGTAACTCCAAAGAAGAATTTGTAGTGGTTGCGTTAGAGAAAGGGCAAATGAAATACTGATGTTCAAACTGTTTTTACAATACTGGAACCAAGTCATACAATGTTCAGGGAAACAGTCATGGTATAAAACAGGTATGTTAGGAGTCAAATGAAAAACAGAGCATACCTGAACTTACTGGCCCGATGCAAGTCTGCAGTGGGTGCTGCCTACAGCAGCCCCCATCCCACTTGGGGAGATGGGCCCACAGCCTCCTCTTCTCTTCCTCCCTCCCTTGCCTGGGAATTTTGGCAGATCGCGGGCACTCATCACATCCCTGCCCACCAAGGGAGGAAAGCAGGGGGTTCCTGGTCACTACCCTCCACTCCAGCTGCAAGTGTGACCCAACACGCCCAGGGACAAGACAGAAATAGTACCCCACAACCCAAAGCCTCTGGCTAAGGCTACCAGCCCAAACACAAACCTAAGCCAGGGCATCACATCCTCACGGATTAAGAACCGAATGGGAAGGAGCTCTGCAGTACATACTGTAGTTCATAATCATCTACTTTCTGGCTTTTACTTTGGAAAAACAAAATACAGAATTACAATTGAGTATAGGACTTGACATTGCTTAAATGTATCACTGGTAACCCTGCTGCTGCCCCGGCAGCATGGACTGTCATTCACTTCTGAGGCGTGTTAGTTCACTGAAGCAAAATGCGACATCATTCTTTTTTTTATTAATCTGTTATAAGGATTTTATTGCAATTTGGATGATTATACTCTGTAGTCATAACTATGTAAAATTAAGCATAAATAGCTTAAGTGACTCGGAGAAATTAGAAATTAAATAGGCCTATTGGAGTAAATCTATCCTCCTATCATTATATTATGCTATCTACAGTATATTTTCTGGTCTTTTGACTTGTTCAGTTTTTGAAATCTCAGAAATGGGGCTTTAGTGATTTTTTCTTTTTACAATTGCTGCCTAACCTAATAGACCTTACACTTAGCTAAATTTTTTTAATACTTAGTTTCACTACAATTGGGTCTCTTTGATTCACCCTGAGGACCATATCTGTTTCCTGCATCCTTAATCATTACACCCTTCCACTTCTTTCACCAGTTGCAAATGCACACTCTGCCCTCTCCCATGCTGGTGCTTTAGCTCTTAGAATACAATTTAGAGCTCTTCAGTAATGCTATCATGTCTAAAACCTGCAGCTGTTGCTGCTGGACACCAGAATCCCAGCACAGTGGGAAAGACCTGAGCACAAAGCCGTGTCTCAGCTCTCCCTTGTACCTTGGACCACTTGCAGATTTCCACACTGACCTCATGCTATTGCTTCCCACCACAGTCATAACCAAGAAAAAAAGTATTTCAGTAAGAAAATAGGTGGCTTCTCCTTTACAAAACCATCCACACTCTATGCAGGATGGGGGTTTTCTTATGACAGTGAACTAAATTTTTTGCAAGAGATCATTTTCAGACATTTCAGAGTAACTGTTGCAAGTGAGGGGCAGCTCTGCAGTAGGAGGAACAAGCAATGAGAGACTACGTGGGGCCGCTAAATTAGCAGCTTCCTCCATATTATTTCTTGTAAATTATTCATTTCCTGGTCCAAAAATAATTTTTCTGACCCCTGTACCTGTAAAATCACATCATCTTATGCTACTGGTTTACAAAGTTAGAACTCCTTCCTCTGAGGCTGCCCAGACTGACCTAACACACCGGCTTACCTCTAACCCTGCACTGCCTTTGTACGTTAAAAATTGAACCAGCAGGAGACAAAAAATCCCTCACTGCATCTAGCTGCTCTTTGTGAAAATCAAAAGCAGCACTTTGGAGCTGCTTTTTTTTTGCAAAATCTGTACACAGCTCCATGCAATACAGCAAGACCAAACAGCCAAGTACTAGAGGTTTCAGCACAATCACTATCACAGTGAGTCACACTCTGAGGACTCATGCCAGAAACTCGCAACTTTTAAGCCCAGTCATGAGCAGGAATAATGTGGTTTACGCTCAGTTAAAACCAACAGGCCTTATTTGGGTAGCTCCAGTTCTCATCATCTAATTCTGCCTTCCAACACTTACTTGCCCATAAATCTATATTTATATAAATGCAGGTCTTCTATAATAAAATGTAATGGTCTAGTGAGAATCTCGTCTCCATGTGTTAGGGGTGAGGAAAAGAAAAGACAGTGAAACATTCTGGGGAACATTGTGTTAAGTATCACAAAGCAGTCAATGACACATGGCCAGATAAGTACTAACATCATGCAAATACTATTTAAAAAATCTCAGCACTGAATTTGTCTTTAGAAAGAGTGTTGGGGCTTGCATAGCAACTCATCCAATTATTGAACTGGTTTAGGAAACAGGTAAATGTTTGGAGCAAAACTCCTCCCTTCTACAGAACAGTTTTCAAACATGCGACACCCACAATGAAAAAGCACTAGGGTTCAATTGGACATTTCATTATACAGCTGTATTTTTTACTGTACATCAGCTTGCAGGATTGGAATTTCTAAGACAGAACACGTATTTTTCTCAAGAGTGATGTTTGTCCACAAAGGGGTAATTTTGAACACAAAGGGTGTTGGACTTACCCTACCAGCTTTCAGGCCCTCTTCGCTGCAGAGTTTACAACAGCTGCTTAAGGCTGGTTAATGTATCTTAAATTGAAATACACAGATATTCCTCTTTGGATTTTCCGGAGTGTTTTACACCTGTAAGAAGTGATTCCATAGTTATGAATATGTGGATCCACAAACATCATCTGACTTTGAATCAGCTGTGGAATGGAGCAGTAGTGTCTATTTCAGAGCTCTTGTTGGCCTGTGGCTTTAGTGGTGAGCTAGTGCCACACTTTGTGTGGACCAGCTGTTCTTTGGGTTTTGTCTGGGTGTTGTAATCAATGTCTGTAAGAGAGAGAGGAGATGTGGAAAACCTATGGAATCAAAGGCTAACACACTAGATAAATCCAGAAATTATTATTTGGTTACTTCAGCTTTTTCTATTAAGGAAGAAACCTCATGAAAGCTCTCTCCAGCATTAAGGTGAGCTTTTCTGCAGTTTTTTTCATTCACAAAGATTTCTCTTTTTTCTAGAGAAGAGAAACTTAATTTTTGCAAGATGTATTTGAGCACCCAGTCTCATGCCGTATTACTAGTTTCAAACAAAATTTAATACCTTGCATTGGAGAACACAGTTCAAATAAAGTAAGTTCCTGAAGACGTAATTTGTGTTAAGGAATAATCTTGAAGGCCAGTGATCTTTTTTTAAAGATACAATGAAAAGAGGATCCAATGCAAGTGGAATGGCAGGAAAATATATGTATTTGCAGCTACTCCTACAATTTTCTAACAAAGGCAAAGGTTTCTTTAACTTTTAATAAGACCTCGCTTTCCTCATTCTTCCTTTTTTCCCAAATCGCTGTTCCAAACTAACACATTGCCTCCTTTAGCTTTCACTACACGAGGTCACAGCCGAGCTAGAAGGTTTTTTTGTGCGCACAGTTATGGTCCATCATTATTAAATGTCTCCGGTTGGGCAGGAGAGGTGCTCCATCACAAGCAGCCATTCATCAGCGCTTGCCGAGCCGGCTCACACCTGACCTCTGCAGCGATAATGCCGCATCAAGTAGGCCAACCACCCGGTTTAGCAGCCGAGCAGGGAGCGAGAGCCAGCCTCAAGATTAAGTGCCCTGTTTCAGGTTTGCATTCCCAGGAGCTAGGCGGGCTCACGCTGTATTGATTGCGGAAGTTTACCGGTAAGTATCACAAACAACAATAGCCGGGTCAATAATCAGCAGGGCCTGCTCAGGGGTCCCCCCGGAACCAGGCCGCGCGCGCCGGGCCCAGGCGTCGCGATCATGACGGCTGAGTGCAGGGTGAATAAGGTTTAAGGGGAAGGGAAGAGTGAGAGCCTGCAGCATGAAATGACATTTAAGCAAGTTACACGTGGGAGCACAATGAGAGATGATGCAATTATATTTTTCCAAGTTTCCAACTGCAGCAAAACCTTGTAATCTTTCAGTGTCTATGCGTTCAGTCAACTCCATGCTCATTGCACTAAATACCTGCTCTGGAAGGGAAGAAAAATACACAAATGTAGGTATTAGTGAGTATAAACTATAGTAAGACCAAAGCAAAAAAGTTTCCAAGCATCTGTCTCTTCTAACACCCATACAGGTTTGGCACTCCGATCTGAAAAAGAATCTATTTATAAAATCTCTGTGTGTTTGCTTTGAAGACAGAAAACCCCACAGACTGCTCAAAACCACGGCCAAACTTCTGAAATAAAATATTTGTTCTTATGCTATGATTAAATGGAAACCTCTCTTTAAATCACGCTAGGACCTAAATGAGAGGAGCCCTGGGAGTTGGACTTGATGATCCTTGTGGGTCCCTTCCAATTCAAGATACTCTATGGTTATCTCAGAATTAACATCCAGACTTACTAGATATTCTCCCACGTGAAAAAAAAAAAAATCCCACAGCCCTACTGAAAATCCAGTTTTAAATTTTTACTGTGTATTACATTAAGTGTCCATCTAAAAGTTCATACTTAGAAGTATGGAAGTTATACTGAAATCTTATTTGATACCAGTATTAATGAAACAATTCTGAGTGATGTAGGAATCTACAGAAATTCCAAAGTCTACCTAGGACTCCAGCAGTTCTAAACTTGTGTTTTAATTATCACGCTCTTAATTTGCTCTTAAGGTGCTTTGCCTCTATGGAAATTCAAACATTAAAAATTAATGACAGTAAGGTTGGAGTTAAATTGTTGCATAGAATACACTTTAGCTATGGTTTCCAACCTTTCAATTAATGGAGATTCTAAGGCTGTGTTATAGGGTTTTAACTATAGTATGTTTTTCTTCTACCTGAAAATGAAGACAAAATAATTGTCCATGTGTATCTATGGGAAGAAATTGCTAAAACCTGAGCAACCATACTCCTTTTTCTGTTTAAATAATAATCTTGTACTTTCAAAAATATTTCAGTACCATGCAAACAAATGTCATTTATCAGATTGCCGCATAGGACCCATAATGACACTTTAATTGTTCAGAAAAGTAATACTAATGTCATTTTAAGTCTATGCAATTATGGAAAAGGTCAATGTATTTAATACAAATATTTTTACCTACTGCTGTAACTCAAACAAACTCCATTCCAAGTTTTGCTTTGGAGACCATATACTAGTTCAATGGTGTTCAAAAATAATTGAATTAGAAGGAAAAAAAATGTATGGAATTTATATTTTCTTCTGTGAGTATTCTGGAGTAGTTCTAAAAGGTAAGTTAGGTGGGTGAAGTAAAGAAAACACACTCTTATGTCTTGATGAAATTTAAAAAAAAAAAAATCCCTAAAGCTTTTTGATTTTCTTTAAAAGGAAAAGGTATGTACTCCAATAAGACACAGGGTAGGAACATCCCTGATAGCTCAATCTATTCTGAGATAATGTAAGAATTTGGTTACAAGCTTGCCAATTAATTATGTTATTTGACACTTGGGACCAGCTGAAGTCTTGCTGATGTGATTAAACACATTTTATCTGCTCTATGGAAACATTTATGCTGCAGTATTTATAATGATTTTGTTTTAAAAGTGATTGTTACATAAATTTGATAAGAGAAAACAAAAATGTGAAAATAACTTTAGGCTTTAGACAACAAAAGAATCCAAGTGCCACAATAGGCAGCCCATCTCATCTATATCCTTGCAATTAATAGGAAAGAAGACTCACTTCATGATCATTGTTTCATCTCTATTGGTAGAAGTGCTTAGCAAGCACATTATAACCCACAGGTTTCCATTAGGACAGCACACAGCACCAGTAGTTTATTAATAACACGGATCCTGCAACTGTAACAGGGGAATAGCATAACAGCCTAGAAAAAACTCACAGAAATGTTTTTTTAAGGTACCGTTGGGCACAGGTTTTTCTTCACAAGTAACCCCTTTAAGCCATCCTGTAGCAGCAGGGGAGGGTTGTTCTTGCATCACTTTTCCACATATCTGACACAGTCACAGTTTCGGGTGGGATTGTCTTTCATGAGACAAAACCGTGTGATCCCATCCCTGCTGCTCACCCAAGGCAGTAGGAAAGTACAAGTGTTACTGTTCTCGTCATTCTTTCTGCGTCAAGCTAACAATCATACAGCTCCTTCCTGTAAGCTGGGTGTTGTTACCTGACAGAAGTAATTAAAACAAATAAAGAGAAGAATTTGTGTCTGGCTGCAGCAGCTAACTAGCCTTGACAGGGTTTGCATGTGACAGCACCAAAGCAACACTTGGTGCCACTGGACTATAGGCAGAAAGTAAAACGTGGTTGAGGGGAAAAAAACCCACCAACAACAAATAAATAAAAAGGATTTTTGCCTTTTAACCACTCAGGATAAAATAAAGTCTCTTTGTCATAGTCAGTTTATCACATTAAGCCTGAACTAATATTTTCTAATCATAGTGACCTCATCCTGCCAGAATGCACCGGCCCCTAATCCTTGCTGTAATGTTTTCTCATTAGCTGCTCAGCATTGGCCACACTGGTTGTAGCAGCTAAGCACTGCCTCAGGCACCACTGGAATTAATTACCAGAAGAAACACTGCTGTTTTGAATTGTCATCTTGAATTTATCACTTGCCACTTAATGTACCTCCTCTGACCGAACAGCTCCTCCCTGTCACCGGAGGCTCGGCACCGGGGTGGGCAGCGCGGGGAGCTGCGGGTCCACCTGCCCGGGCAGCCCGGCGGGCAGCTGCTCCCGGCCGGGCTGCAAGCCTGCCCCGCAGGCAGAGCAGGATAACGATGCCCCCAGCAAATTGCAGATTACCCACGGCTCACGCCACATCCGAACCCGAGGAGGGCTCACCGGGAGCTGGAGCTGATCCACACAGCCGGCCCGGCAGGGAGACGGCGAGCTTTCATTTGGCTGGACGAGGACACACCGACCGCTTGTTCCACTCATGTTACATTTTCAAAAAATAATGGAAGTGGCTGTTTACATACAGATGAATAAATGCCTGCAGGGGAGCTCACAGAATTAGACCTGTGGCATTTTCTCCCAAATCGTGAAGAAATTGCTCATTAGAACAGAATGGAAGTCAGTAATATAATACCGGTGCGAACTGCCTCTCCCCGCACATGCAGTTTCCATGTGTGTCAAGATGAAGGATCTTTCTAGGGTGTGCATCTTTAAAGTCCATAATAAATGCATTCTTTTGCTTAAGGCAAAAACATTTATCCAGTATAAAATACAAGTTCTGCTATGCACACACTCTCATCCCCAAGCCTAAATTTTATTTGTGAAGAACTTATAACTGCAATTGACTCATTTCACCTCTTTCTGACAGAAAAAGGAATAGCCAGAGCACGCAAAGTTCTGCTCAAAGGTATGTATTTGCAAGCTCTACTGAAGTGCTTAACTCCATAAGAGATGTAATTTTACTATTGGTGAAAACAGGGATGGCTCAGTGTAATAAGCCAAAACTATCCTACAGATAACATAAATATTAAAAAAATTGCCTTTTAGTAAGCTTCTAACAATAACGATTCTGAACACGTTTCCTAGGCAAAAAGGTTTCCTCTTGTTACCACACTGTATACTCATCACAGTAAACTTAGAGAGATGTATAATGTGATATAAACATTAATAGTTTCACAATTGTGTTTTAGAAGACTATTTATAGAGAAAATACAAAATGCCTCCCAAAAGTATACTTAGGCGTAAGCCACCATAATCTTCCTGCTCATGCAGCAGGAAATCTAATACACCAGCTCAATAAACCTGTAGGAAACAAAGGTTTTATGTAGCATTAAGAGTCACAATATTAAAATACCACATATTACATTCAACTACTCTTACAACACTCATTTTAAGAGGCAAGAAAATTAAGTGCCAGTTTGAGAGTAATAATATCAAAACATGCAGAAGGAGACTAGAGAAGCACAAAACTAAGAGGACCCCTCATGATATATTTGATGCTTGGGTCAGATCCAAATATTTGATAGTATTGGCATTCTGGGTTATCACCAGAAAATACAGCCCCAACACTGTAGTATTCCCCAGGATGTGCTGAAAAATGCAAGTTCTCATCAGCTGACTTAAAGATGTTATTTCAAGATTTATATTAAGAACAATAAAGATCATTGTCTTTGATGTGTCAGTCAAAATTCATGTTTAAATATAGGTGCATGAGAAAATGCATATATGGGCTTGTGAGACTACATTAAAATAGGGTATAGACATCACTGACTTTGTGGTGGAATAATCTAGACAACTGATAAAAGTACTCGTGATGTAGTCATTAAGTCCTTTCACAAAAAAACCATTATTATTATTATTTTATGAAATTGTTTAAGTGTTAACCTGGTAACTACTCCTCAGATTTTCAGTATAGGCAATGCTTTGTAGGATTCAACTCCTGGACACATGGCTCTGGAACTAAAGGTAAGACCAAGAACTGGGACTCTCTAAGTTTCCCATTCCCAGAATCCAAAGTTTTTGCTTCACTTCCAGCTATCAGTGAAATATATAATCTGTTAACAATTTATATTTTTTTAGAGACCACGAAAAGTCTAACATGGCTTTTGCATTTGTTTATAAGTTCACGACTAGATACTTGGTGGGGTAGGTTTGGGGAAAATAATTGGAGGGAGAAGAAAAGAATATTTTCCAGCCATTCCTACTTTGCAAATGCTTGCTGGATGGACAGAGCTTTGGAATGTTTTGGTAAAATGGGTTAATATATGAAGAAAAAGTGTGGTGATCGAGGTACATTTATCATATAATTCACACTTGAATATATTGTTTATGCATTTATCTAGTTGTAACAGCTCCTTCCAATCCATGCAAGTAAGTGGAAAGCAATATTAATTTCATCAAGTCACAGAAGGACTGCGACCTCCTTTAAGAGCATGAAAGAAACTTTTTTTTAAAATAGAGTATCCAATTGTAACTGCAAGCAAAACTTAGATAAACACATCATTGAATAATACAGTCCTCACAGTGGGAGTATAAGTATTCTGAGCTTATATTTGTATCACACATCTGGAAAAATGACCTTAGGTGTGCATTTGTGGAACGTGTTTATTTCACCCTGTTCTTTAATTATAAAAATCCATATTATAAACTGGAGGAAGCACCAACTGGCATAAAGAGATTCCTTAAAAGAGTAAAATATATCTAAAAGGAAATTATGTCTATTTGTTACTGGGAGACTGACTTTATGCAAGCAATTGTCATGCAAGAAGAGTTGGGAGTAATAATGTGGCCTTTAATGACGGAATGATGGACCTGCCAAACACTAGCTCCTGCCATAGACTGCTTGTATTTCCCTGCACAAAGATGCCCATCTGGGAGTTATTAACATATTCTCGTCAATTCAGAAGCTACTTTAACATAATCCATATTTGTTGGAGAAAGTCCAACATCAGCCAGAGAACAGTGGACACGTGATCTGATGACACATTTCAGGCAGCACACATAAAGCATGCTTGGGCAGCTAAGCAATTCAGAAATGCAAATAGCAAAAACATTTCTCTGCCTAGATAAAAAGGACAAATCCCTTCTGGCTTAACATCTTCTACACTTTTAATACTGAATGGAAACAACAGTAGGAAAGGGACAGCTAGGTGCTTTTCCATTTCATTCCAAGCACACTGACAGAGTCTTGCACAGAAGCTGCTGTTTTCAGTGCCCAGTAAATGCTCTGCTGCATGGGGCAGTGAGAGAGAATATAAATTCTCTTATACCAGCAGTATCTCGCACTTGTTTGTGTGCTACTTATGAAAGTGACCATCGTTTTTTTTAAAAGGACCAGAACTCAGCATCAAAGAAACCTTTCATTAGAAAATTAGTTGGTCCTACACGACAGTCTACTCTTGGAAGCTTGTGTTTTCATAGAATTAGATTTTCATTGTTCTTTATAATTTGGGATGATTCACTGTTAATAAAGTTTTCTGAAGTTTGAAATTTATTTTAAAGTCTACACTGGTCCTTCTGAGGCCTCTCTATATTATCAAAACTTCAGTGCCAGGGAGGCACTATGGAAGTGCCGGCACTCACAGAGGGCTTGGTGCAGCACTCGAAGGTACAGTATTCCAGAATGTTGACACCTTAAAACTAAGCCCCTTTTTAAACCCTCAACTCAATGGAATGTGATGTTTACTCACTTCAGTTTCTGAATGGATAAAAGCCCAGAAACCATTTTTTCCTCCTTTTTCATCCAGTCTTACTCAATTTTGTCATTTTTGGTGTTCAAACTAATATTGCTTATGACCTTTAAAGACCTGCAGGGAGATATCCCTTTTCCCATCACCCAGCCACTATGGCTTGATTCCAATACGTCTGTGAGCTACAAAAGGATAGTGTAAACAATAGCTTCCCATTAAACTTCAGTTAAACATTAGGACTGCTGTCCAAAGATCATAGTTAAAGATAACTGAAGTGTTATTATATTCCTTTGTGTAGTTCAGTCATGACCCTAATTAATGTGTCTAGTTTAGACATGTATTTCTTTAAGTAATGGGTGGTTTGTTTGGACAATTAGGCAGAGTTGACAAGGAAATTTTCCATCAAACTCGGTCATAAAAAGTACATTATTCAGCATTATTATGAGTAAAACATTATTTATTACTCGAACTTTACAATACACCATTATCAATCATTACCTGTCATTAAGGTATGTTAACATGAGATCAAAGAGACAAAGCCAACTTAAACAAACAGAGGTGCAGAGAAGGCTTTTAGACTTGCTTATTTAAATTGAAACAAGTGTAGCTGAGTCCATTGATTAGCTAGAATTTCCTTTCAACTGAAGATGCAAATCAGGTAATCACTGCAATCTCAGAGCAGCCCTTACTCCTTGACACAGATCACAGCTGTGCTCTTTCCAAGAGGGAAGTGGCTGGATGCACCCATTGAAATACAGGAAAACCCCACAGGGCTTTCTAGCTGCAAGTTTAGATTCACTCTCCCATTAAATCTCATCTACAATACTGTTTGATCATTCATTAAAAACAATCAACAGGAATAATCTAAAACAGAGAGAGGTTCCTGATTTTAAGGGATTCACATCTTCCAAAAAATGAGAAGCACTGACTCAGCAAGTTGTTCCAGGTCCATGAACCAAGTTTTTTAGCTATTTTCTTAGCAGCAACACCCCAGTGTTTGAGACATAGAACTGGATTCTCTTTGTCCTAAGTGCCATGGAATGCTCTCAGACACAAGCACTTAGTACACTTTGTGTCAAATACAGAAATGCCTACAAGAGTTCTGTCATCTCACTCTGTGCCATGGATCTCAGCAGCCATCCTGAAAATCAGGAAATGATCCCTGAAACCACAGCCCCGTTGTGCACTGAATAATGCTGCTCTATGAGCAACATAACAATCAAACTGATGCAGTATTTCCTTGGAGTTAGCACAACATGTAAACTGTTGGGCAAGGTTTTCACTCAAAATAACAGATTTTGGATGTGTGAGCATGTTTGGATTTTTTCCAGCTACGCTGTTTAACGGTCTTGCTGCAGTCTGCAATTTTATTCTGCCCTGCAAGATTCAATCAATGTTCCAGAGAGCTGAGAAGAACAAAACTAGAAGTCTCAAACTATTTCTGATCAACCAACCTTGTGCCAAATATTTCTGAAATTTTTGAACCATTTGTATTCCTTGTTTCTCAGTACACAGTTAATCATCTTTTTCCTTTTCCAAGTAAGATTATAAGTCATAGACACACATCAATCCTCACTTCCATGGAAATGTTTCCCTCAAAAAGCAGTTCCATACCAAATGCATCCATATCACATGCTTCCATATCATACTCTAATTTCTTCTGTTGATCACAGCTTCTCTACTATGATAGAACCAAACATTTAGAAATAATTGATAACTATCCTCATGTTTTCTCTAACACTATCTATAACTGGAAGACTATTGCCAAGGAAATGGTGCTATGTCAGAAATTAAGTTTCAGAAGGCAAATGAGGAGTAGACAGGCAGAAAAAGGGTATGTAGCCCAAATTTGTCAAAGCAAATAATGCTCGGTCCAATTTGAAACCTTCCCAGTGAGAAGAGAATAAATGGTAGGGCCAAGCACTTAAGGAGTGAGCAAGAGCTATGAGGTAGAAAAAAACTGTAAGAGAAAACATTAAATGTACCTCACACTTTTCTGATTAATTATGGTATTTGCAGGGGTTTTTTATACTATGAAGGTGCTCCATTAACATCTTACATATATTCTGAGAAAACAAATCCTGCAAGCATCAGGACACCTGTTGTTGTGACAGAGCTACCCCTGTTGTCAGAAAAGCTGACTATTCTCCCACATTCCACTTTTAGAAACAATTTCATTGAAAACTCAAAATTAGAGCATTTTCCTTTCATTCTCCTATAATTTTTGGTGTAGCTGTTATGTTGCTTTACTCAACCTGGTCTACTGCACTGCATATATCTACATGATTTTACCTTTTACAGCTCATTATTAATTGCTTATCATTGCTACCTTTCATGTAGAGAGACAGGGTTCTGCCATTCTTACTAATTATCCAAATCACTAGTCACTGTTTGCATGTGTGCGGCCTCGCCTAAAGCTTTTAACCACAAGTTATGTCACTAAATCAAAGCAAGTTGGAGGTGTCTCTGCTATAGTGACAAACTAATAAAGGTTGTGTGACGTTCCTTTTACGCCTTTGGAAGTATTGTTTCTAGGATGAAAGCACTCAAGTACAATGAATAATTTGGTGGAGGCAGGCAGACAGGGAAGGCTGGGGGGGTTATGCCATGTGTGGGTTAGTGCACTGCTGTCCCACTGCACTGCAGCCCCAACTGCACTGACTCCGTCTCAAACACATTTGGTGACAAAACTCACCACAGTGAGGGCACCTCCTTAACTCTCGCCTCAGGATAGCTCCAGACTCAACATTTGTGCTGGGGAGCACTCTGGAAAAGGTCTTGATCCTATTCACACTGACCAGGGTCTGCCTCTTTCCTCACAGTACACGTCAGCTTACTCCGACTCTTGGGAATTTTAGTGTTAATTAACAATATTGCATTTATTAAATGAAATAGTAAGATCCAAAACTGAGGAAAAGCTGACGTGTCCCTCATTAAGGCATAGTGGCAGTGTGTGTAGGCGTGTGTGCAGGTTTGCCACGTCCTGCTCTTGGACAGGATCAATGATGCAGCCAGTGTGTCATAGCAATGTAGCCATCACTCCTTGTTTTTCTGAAACGATACACCTTGTCTCTCACATACACATCCACTTCCTCTGTATAGCACTTCATCCTTTATTCTTCACTCTAAACCCACAAAAATAAGAAGTAATGGATTAGCTGTACATGTCCAAAACTTCCTCCTTAGCCTTCTCAAGTGCAATCACATGTGAAGCAGGGCAGGAATAATTTTCCTTCTTTCTTTTCAGGTTTTCTCATGATTTTCTCAGGTTTTCCTCAAAAATACTAAGATCTTCTACAGTACGCTGCACCATGAAAGAAGGAAAAGGGAGGAGAAAGCACCTCTCAGTAGATTGAGGGGGCTCATGGAGCAATAATTCGATATGAGGGGTACTTGCACCCATTTCTGACTCTCCAGTTTTCGTTCTCATAAACCAGTCCCTGGGGTAAGAATAAAAGGTAGTTCATGCTGCTCCATTCTCTGGTCTCCCTAAATCTTTAATACAAAATGGTTCATCTGTAGCACTGCTACAGGTGCTCATTCTGAAAAGGACACTTGTCTGGAATTGCAGTGGCAGAAACAGCAATTTTCACTTTACAGCCCTGACCTAGGCTTACAGCACCAGATTAGGGTGCACACACGGGCCTTTCGATAAGACTGTCCGTGTCCACTCTGACAACACTTTCCACCCTCAGCCCTGCAAACCTTGCCCACAGAAGAGTTGAGATAGGTCACTGTGTTCCTACAGAGTATTTAAGCTTTGATTAATCTGCTTTTGCTGTTCAGAAGAATATATTAAAAGAAAAAAAGAATCTTTGATTGGTGCTAAATGAAGCAATTACTGAAATATCAGTTAAAAACAAAATTAAATTAATTTGATTCGTTCACATTTTCCTATTTTCCTCTGCATTTGTTTGGGGTTTTTTAAGTTCTGGTTAGTAATTTTACATCCTAGCAGGAAAACATTAAATACTTATAATACCACTGTTAGAGTAAAAATATTTAGGTTTTATAATGTCTCTCCAGAGACAGATATTTAATACTCTACAGATAGCTTAATTTAGCATAAAATAGTGTAATATCTTCCGTGTTTCTGTTCATTCATTTTCAAACTGTGATACTAGGCCTAGAACAAGTCACACATCACACACTAGTCATCACACACAGATTTCCCATTTCACTAAGAAGTGCAAAAACCTTCCAGCTGCTGTTAACACCAGTTTGTCAGCTCTGCACTACCTCACTCAGAAAAAGAAACGTCTGTACAACGAAAACAAGAGCAACCACCAGATATGGTGCTCTGAACTGCCATCACACAGAATTCATTCAGCTTACCACAACTTCATGGTCAAGTACATGAGCTCTGTTTCATGATTTTGCTAGAATTACACTTGTCCAAATGGGTCTATCAATTTCTTTTTTTTGTCCAAAGTCTTTGATAGAATTCAAAGGAAATTTTCTCTGAATAAAGAAAAATTTTTCAGAGCAGTTTGCCTACAGGTCATGGTTATGAGTGCCAGAAAAATCACGCTCAGAGTCTCTCAGAGGGGGAAGTCTCCCCCAGACATCTCACCAGCACTAGCTCGTGGCTTGTGAGGGCAGCAAGAGCTCTGTGCTGCTGCTGAGCTGGGTGCTGGCAGAGGGTGGGCTCCTCAAGGCTGGGCTCAAACACTGATACAGCTCTTCTCCAGAAGACCCAGAAGGTTCAGGGAACATGATCTTCAGTTATTATGAACATCAGTCAGCTTCATGCGGCTATATATTCCTCTTTCAAAGGGATTAACGCAGGGCAAATCCCCAGTAAATGCACTAAAATCCGTCTGCAGCAGCTCTAAAGTTAGTAGGAACTGTGTGCGTCTTCTCTCATTGCAGGTCACCCCCAAGAGCAAGCAGGCCTAAATCCTAATCTATCTTGCAATGAAAGTATTGTGTGGAGCATGCAGGATCTTGCCTCAGGGTGGACTGGCAAAAAAACCAAACAAAAACTAGGTCATTACCCCATTAATCCTCATTACAGGTGTTACCAAGGAGGAAACCTTTCACTGAAATTTGCATTTCTGTGTTATCCCTTACCCTTGGGTCAACTCAGTTTTGACTTTCAGCAGCTGGGGTGTTCACAGAGGAATAAAAAGTTATACAACTGACCCAATCTTCTGTTAGAGTAATGAGAAAATCATGTTGTGTTGGTAGGTTTTTTGTTAAATCACAGCCTTTGCTATTCAGTAACAATCAAGTGCTGAAGAGCCAATAATTTCCAAAAGGAAATGTAAGCAACTTTCTCTGAGGAAGGACTGCATACAGTAGACTGGAACCTCCTTCAAGTTAATTGCAACACAGTTCACTAATGAAACTTTCCATCTATTAAATCCTAACAGGCATAACTATAAAAATGGCGCCAAGCTCTCTCTCTCCTGCCTAGGAATGCCCCAGACAGCATCTGCAGAGACTTTCACACTTACTGTCTTTGCAGGGATTAACTACTATCCCTAAGCAGCACTGGCAACATACAGCTAACTCCACACCAGTTATGCTGTTTTCAAATTAATTTTATATATATAATATGAATACTGTAGCTGATTGCAGGAAAGATCATAGCAGTGGTACCTGGTTCTTGCCAAGTACTGTGCAGGAGATCTGACCCAAAGTGCTCTGAAGTCGACAGGAATCACCTTCCTCTGCTTTCACAGAGTTCAAGATCAGGGTCAGAATAGTCAAGGACATAATCTGCGCTTCAACCAAGACCTGTGCTTACTTTAGAGGCAAAAAATTTAAATTCCACCCCTTCACACCTGCATAAAAGAGAATGCACAGTACCTCTGTCCTGACACAGCATCTTGCAGGGACTGCCTTTGCTTGTTTGTGCTCCTGTAGAATGTCATGATCCACTACTGCTCTTAATCTTACATGTAATTTCCTCTCACCGATGCTTTTAGCTGTTCAGACTCTTAACTGACACCTGTGTTTCTCATCTGCAAGAGTTATCCAAGATCATCTGCTGGCTCACATAAATGCATTTTTAAGCCTTGCTTTTCTGCCACCTCCTCCATGTTTTCAGCTGTCCTTTGCTCCTTATCTTTATCTACAAAGCATTAAGAATGACCCAGAACATGTGGATTCATTCACTCCTGAATACTTTAGTGACTGTTTTATAAAAGAGTAAAAAAATTTCGTGTGTCCTGGTTGACTTGAGACTTGCTGTCCAGACAGGAAAAACGTCCTATAGCTCTTTTCCTCTGTTCAGTGAGACTACTGAAATTTTATGTGAAAACCTTTTAAAAAGCTGTCCTGTACCATTTAGTTTCCTACTCAAAATAGGAATCTGCAACTCAATGTCAATTTTTCATTTAAGAGGAATGACAAAAAACTTGGCTTGCAGCAACTGCTTATTTACATTAGTAAAAATATTAATGCTCAATTACATCTTTTCTTTGTATGAAATAATCCTAGAGTAATTTCATGTCTGCTAGGTGCCACAGACATGAAGCTGAACTTTTCTGGAAAAAGAACTACTTGCAGAAAGGAGAGTTGGAGCTAGAGAGCAGAAAAAAACCCTGTACTGATTTTATTTTAGTAATAGATTCTAGCATCAGATGCCTTGAAATAGCTTTGATATTTTTACTGAGACAGGGAAAAGAAGTCAGGCTATGCTGATCTCATACTCCTGAGAATTTCTCTGGGACCGTTTTGTTGAACCAGTCTTGGCAACCCATCAGCATCTCAGTTCAGGGGCAAACACTGAGATGAAGTATTAAGAGTTCACTAATGAGTTCTGGATCTAGCAAACACTTCCTATGGAAAGTTATAGTGCTATCCACACAACAGATAAAGCACTTCTTGAGCTCTGAGAGCCATTACCTGACCTGTATATTGCAAGTACAAGCCCTAAAGTGCTTTTCAAGGTGATCCACTGTTGCTGTGGAGGCGGACACGACACATAGGAACCCCAGGAATAGTTTCAAGCAGAAGGCTTATGTTTATTACCACACAGCATCTTTTATAGATTCTTAGCTGTTTACATAGTTTTAAAACACAACAAGCTTAATTCAACCAATCACTGTACAGCACTATGTGAACACAGGATAGTCACGCAGCATGTTTTTTCTAACTTTAATTCAGCTCTTTCCCACAGTCCTTCTCTAGCCAAAGAAACAGGCCTGAGCCATGAATTTACAAAGGCAACAAGGCCTTCATTTTATAAGGTTTTACTTAAATGCCACATTCCACTTTTAAGATTAGTCCAGGCAAGCTGTACATAAATGTTAAATACTAGCATGACACTGAACTACCCATAACATTAGAGTATTCCCCTGGCAGGACAGCTGTGGAGTCAGCAGCAGTCTACACAAGTTCAAAGTGGATCATGCTCTGCCTAAATCCCTTCTCTTGAAGGGGGTGTGCAATCAGGTAATGGCAGAGTGGAGTTTTTCCCTTTTATAGGTCATCATCTTTTTTGTCTTTCCACCTGAAATTAACTGTTGCTGGTGAGTATCTTGGACCAAAACGACTTTGCAGATATCTGGCTAACAAGGAGCTGAGTTGGCCTGAGAAGCAGTTCCAAAGATGTAGCAAAGCACTTGGCTCCTGCTGCAAGGCTTTTGTGAGAGAAACTGAGAATGAAAATAGCTAAAATAAAATTAAATGAGCTATCCTTAGATTTCAGCTGGAACCCTATCTTGTCCACTTCAATTTTTCTGACAGCTTTTTCGTGTTGAAGCTGCCTTTGTTTTCTGTGTTTGCTGTACAGCACACAGTGAATTTTTGGTAGCAAACAATAAACAAAAAGAATTACACCTGAATTATTTTGATCATTCATTATCTATCCACAGGATACTATCAAGGCATTTCCAGTTGTATTTGGAATAGAGATACTAGGAAGTGAGATAATTATCCAGCACAGATCTACTCTCATCCCATTAGCCAATTTTGAAGTATAAACTTAAAGTAATGCTAATAAAGGTAATTGAGATGCGAGATTAACCTCATCCGAATTTCCACAGCCATGAATTTCTTCCCACTATACAAATGCAAACACACCACCCCACCCCCCGCAACAACCAACAAGTACCCTACTCGCACTCAGCTGCACCTGGCATTCCTTTTTGTTTGGCACCTTCGCTTTGTACTTTCGTACAGTTTCATTCTTTAGCTCCTTCAAGCTTCCAGCTGTAATTCTGTAGACTGGACCAAACGTTGCATGAAAGCAGAGGTAATCCACGCAGCCAGTGAGGCCACGCAGTGGCTCAGGCAGCACCCGGGCCGAAGGGAAGGTTGGGGTGCCGTAGCAGTTACCCACAGCAGGAGCAGCTGATGGCGCTGCCAGGGGACGAGCAGGGCCTGCCTTGAGCGTGGCGGTTCTGGTGAGGGCTCACACTCAGCCTCCCTCTCCCAGACGGCTGCAGGGCAATGCCACCTCTCTCTCACTCGGTGTCCGCAGGCAGCGCTGTCACACAAGCCAGTCCCTTGCATTTGGGGGATGGGCCTTTGGCTCCAAGTGACATTCTGCAAACTGGGAGGTGACTGGTGGCCAGGACCTGCACAACCTACGTGCCGTAAGATCAGCTTGTTTGCTCCCCAGCCAAGGCCCACCTTCTCCCAGGATGTCTTTGTCTTTTCTCGACGGTGGGACAATTCTCCATACCATGGGAACGAGGACAATATATGCAAGAAGGAAAGCAGGTGGCTGACTGGTTAAAGATGCTTAAGCAAAACTTGCTGAAAAGTAAAGAAGCAGCAAAGAACAGGAAACAAAAAATGGTTTCTGATAATCTTCACACACAGTGAAACTCCAAAACTAGCAGAGAGTTAAGAAAAACACTGAAGGAAAATGGAATTACTCTTCAATGTAGAATTTCTGCTTTAAAAAAAACCAACCCAAAACCTCCATACAGAATAAGTAAATGATTCTGAACCATCACAAGCATATAATTTTCTCAACTTTTGTTCAAACTTTTCATCCCAGACCATTTGAAGTTCATTACATTCTCTGTTAAGACTTAGGTGGAAGGTCTTTAGATATTCTGAATCCCTACATGGAATCCTATCACAATGAGAACAAATGTAATATGAACAGACTCTGCAAGAATAACTGATAACAGAAAACATCATCATGCTTATACAGACAGACATCCTGCCGCTGGGCATTCCTTGCTTTGATGCTTGTGTGCCAAAGACCAAAGAGGAACAGAAATAATGTTCCTTAACCAAGACTTGAATGAGTACTTGAAACTTCAACTTTTCCTTGTTATCTCTGTTAGAGTCCTTACAATTATATATACACTTCTTTTTGTTATGTCTCATGACAGCTTCCCAGAATCTATGAATAACAGTGTGGTAAGATTTTTTAAAGGATGTGCATATTTTTAAGGAAAATGAAAAATAGGATAAGACTGTGGTGTTCAACCTTTACTATACTGCATGATGGATATAGAGCAGCTCTGCAAGAATTTATGAATACTACATGCTGACCTGGTTATTGAAATGTTTATTGTTTGACTATATTGACTTAAATCAACAGGACTATTTCAGAAGTAGGGAGAAATCACTCAAAATAAGATGCCTCAATAGAGTTTCTAAGAGCTAGTTAAGAAAAAATTTCCCCAAGTATTTCCTGTGAAGATTCTGCCTCCTGAACAAAGCAAGGGTGTAGGTCTTTCATGCCACGTGAAGCCATGTTTAGAAGCAGAATAAGGAACACTCATGTTATGTATAGATAGGAAGCCAAGAGGGAGTTGTTCACACAGGGGACATCTGCCAAAGCATTTAGTTTTTTCATGCTTTGTTTGAGCCTAGAAAATGATAAATTTATAGGCAAGGCTGAGAGACAGGTAGAATTTCAAAGTTATCTTTTTTTACTTCGAATTTTAAATTTATGTAGCTAAATAAAAATATTTGGCCATTACCAGTATTTTATTTGAACATATCCCCAGCTAGAGAAGTATGATTATGAACCCAGGTCAGTGACCTGGTCTACTGCATTGTTCTCAGAGTTCATTTTTGCCACATTAAATGAAAACAAAACAATTATTCACATTAAACCAGAACTTGGAAGTACAACAATGTGGTTTAAGATAAAAATCAACATTTGTAGTTGGTTTTGCTTGATTATTTTGCGTCACAAAAGGCTCAGTTGCATTAGTAAAAGAAAAAATATTTAGTGTTAATATTGTTGTTAAATGAAAATTTTGAGGATTATTTCTGTAATAAATGACAGAAAATGAGACTTCAAATTTGTATCTGAAATAGATTAAAATTACTTGATTAGAAAGATAAAGCATACTGAGAGCATAGAAGTAAGAAGATTGTTACTAAATTTTGTATTCAGAACTACTCTTTTATTTCAGAGGATTATAATTTTAATAAGACATTTCTATTTATGCAATTGTTTCTAGAAACTTTTACTTTCTAGTAATGTCATTGGAATGAAAGAAAATAAAATTATTATTAGGAATTATTTGGGCATATCTCTCTATCTATAATAAACAAATTTTCATTTAAAGGAAAATCTTTAAGTGCACTTAGCACACATTCATTTGCCAAAAACAGAGAGAAAAAAAAACAGAGAAGCAGCATAGTGAGAAATAAAACTTCTGTCAAGGAGTGAGCAGGAAGGGCAACATGACAAGCCTGACTTGAACTAGGCATCCTTTTGGTCAGTCATCCACAAGTAGCCACCTTTGCCATCTGTTTTCCCTCTGGATGGCCACACTGCCCTCTGCAAAGGGCTGTACCTTCAAACCAGTCTGGGTGCAGAGCTGCACCATACTCAGCAGTTCGTGCACCAAGACATTTTGTCAAGAGCAGGTGACAGGAGGGCCCCAAAACTGGTGTGGGTAGCACTGAGAGAGACTCGAGCACCCAGGGAACAGCCGTAGGTAGCACAGAAGGTCTCCAGGTGGCTGAGCAGAGGGGCTCATCCCCCTCCCGTGTGACACTTCCAGGAGAGGCACTCAATGGGGAAAGCCTCAGATGTCCATTTGCAAGGTGTTGTTTGTGGGCTTGGGAGAGTCTGGTACTTGTTCCCTCACACTCAGCCCCAAGCAGGCAAATCTCATGCCTCCCCAGACGTTCTGCAAAAGCTGTACGTTTAATAGGGCTTGCAAAAAGACTAAGGGTTTGCTTCTCAAATAAAGAAGGGATGAAAGGAACTTTCCTGGGGTTGTGCTGGCTCAATTCCTGTTTGATTGACTGCTCATGCTGTTGCAATGGTGGTTATTAGAGCTGGTAAAAACACAATTTCTGTCCCACAGGAATTTCCTATACTTCAACATTTGTTTTCATTCTGAAACAGCATTAAGTATTTCAAAATAATGAACACTTTCATAGATTGAGTGGCCCTAAAACAAATTTTAAAATGTCATTGTGCATGGGCACATTTTCAATCCAAAGGTCTAACCTCTTTTCTCCCCTAGCCAGTCACAAGGGTTTACAAGAGTTTTATTTCCAGATTCATCATATCAGTATTCTAGCTGATTGCTATTCCTTGGGAAGACCAGAGTGCAACGCTGAGCTGCCACCAACACTGCTTTCCCCCCTCCCCCCTTAGATTCCCCAGCCTGCTCAAATCCAAGGTACCTTGGGAGCATAAAGCAATCATTTGAAGATTTCTCCAGAAAACTCAGAAAGCACCGAGCTGGCAACAGCTAGATTCTGCACCCTCCTTTGCTTACTGTCGTTTTGTGGGACGCACTGAAATGAAGAGAGTGGGTTATTAACAACTGTGAACCTCAGTGTTCTCTCTTGTCGAATGGTCATTTGGTTCTACAGATATCCCAAGCAGTTCACAGCAGTCCTCACGCAGAACTAATACAATTGCACTTCCTGCTTAGCTGCAGTGCACAAGTAGGGACAAAATCCACCTTCTTTTAGCTAACATGGCTGCATTTTGAGGGAGGAGGAGGATGTGAGAACCAGCAGCCAGCAGGAATGGGCATGTGATGACCTGCAGGGGTTCTCCAGCATGATAATTGCTGCCTTGTCCTTTTCTTCCCCCTTTAAACCAACACATAGCCCAAGATGGACACATGACATCCTGTTCCTCCCTAAGGACACACATGAAGGAACCAGCTCTCCTGTCTTCACACCTTTCAAGGTTCCAGTGAGAACCTCGTCACCATTTTGCACCATTCACCCCTCAGTGACAGATCCTCCCATCCCTGGCTGAACCACACAGCACTAAGGGTAATATTACTGCATCACAGCCTACTAGGTGGAATGTAGCTGCACGAGTGTCTCTTGGCTTAAAATAGTCTTTATGAAAAGCTCTGCTGTAGGGAAATAATGTTAGCAAAGGAACGTCACGTTTTGCTGTCATTGTTGAAGACCAAAATCTAACAAGGGTGGTTGTCAGCTATTACGCTTTTGTACTGAAAAACTGTACAATCCTTTTAAGTTACATATAATGATTTCATAGCCTTTTAACAAGAGGAGCACCACTGGGTAGAATTTTAACAAGAGAAGCAGGATTGGCAATTTATTAGTTTATTTTAAAACAGCTGAATTCCCCAAGTTGTTCCTTGATTTAAGCCATGGCCTATATTACAAACAGAAGGTATTATAAGCATCTAAAGTAGCCATGGTTCTGATGAAACTCTCTTAAGTAATGATGATCCTGCAGCATTCAGACAAGTCGGGGGTCAATATGACCTTATTTGCCTGGGCCTTTCATTAGGAACACGCTTTCTGCAGTACCATACTTCTGGTACCTCTGAATACACAGAGGATTCATGCTTCAGTTCTGCATGTATTAAGAATGCAGCCATAGCAACTACTAGCATTAATGAACTATTTGCTTATGCAGTAATAATTAACTTCCATTACATTACTTTGTGTGATTACTTTCTTAATTGCCTGAATTATGCATCCATTTAATATTTAATAACCATTCTCAGAAATCAGACACTGGTAAAAAAAAACAAATTGCTCACAGTTTCCTTGCAATAATTAAGCTCACAAGAATAAATGAAACCTTTTAAAAATGAATGCCTTGTGATTATATCCTTGCATATAGAGCAAGATCCTAAATTAGCTATTTATTAAGTCTAAATTTAAGACCAAATAGTACATTTTTCACTTACGCCTTGGGAAATCAACCTATACAATACCTGACATCACCAACATAATTAAGTGCCATCTATTTACTTTGAGAGTCACGAATTCTACATTAGTATTTAGAACATTCAAAAGTGTGCGGGGGAAAATATTTTAAAATGCTTCCTTGGAAAAATAGCATCTTCTTTACCTGAGGTAGCTGCTTAGTTGTGCTTAAAGTACTGGAAAGATCTGTGAAGCATAAATAGCCTTCTGATGGGGAGGGTTGGGAAGCATTTTTTTTTTTTCAGTCATGTTTTAATTTACATACAAACAATGGAAATACATTTATACAGCCTGAGGTCAGGCTTACCAAACAGGATGAAATTCATTGTTGTATATGAAAATAATGTTTACAGTCAAAAACAAGAAGTCTGATCTACTTCTTTTTTCATGTTGTCATCTGTCTCTGAGACCTCATGCCCTCATTGCTAGCACCCAAGCAAAGCCACATGCTGATTTGGAAAATGATAATGCCATTACGTTATCGCACACCAGCTTTGTTTCCCAATGGTTTGCAATGCAATCACCAGCTTAAATAAAATGTGCAACTGTTTTATTAGATATTGTTTTGATGAATAGAGTCTACTGAGCTGGACAAGACTGGTAACCTGTTGTGAGGGTTTTTTTTTTTTTTATTTTGCCTTTTTCCTCCCTTAAGTTGCATTTGCAAAACTGCTCTGCTATTCCACATTGATTATGGCAGCCATGTACAGATGTGTTTATCCAAACCACAACACATCCCTGCTGAAGCTACAGGGATACCAGCTTATTACTCCCTCTCTTTTCCCAGACACACGTAGCACAAATAAAAGGTGTACAATGAAAATCATTCCGGGCATCCTGCCCCCAAATACACCTAATTCAGTAAAGAAAATAACTGAAGGGCTTATTTGCTGAGAGGCAGGTGAAGGAGGAGTGCCCGCTCTCCCCCTTCCCATATAGGTGGATCATTTTCAGCAAGATGCACATGAAGCTGCAGGGAGCCAGGGAGGGAGCGAGGGATGGCTCCCATTTGGGGTGTCAGGAGCCAGCAATGGCTGCTAGCCCAAGTTCCCAAACTGAGTTAAATTGATGCCAGTCTCACTAGCTGTTGTTACAGTGGGCAGCATCATTAGGATTTGCTTTTTAAATGATCTCTCAGCCTGTAAGTCTGAGAGCTGCTAGCAAAGCAAGGTTAGAAAGAAAATGATGGCAGCATGTTGATGCTTCACAGACCTCATGATAGTTTCCGTCTGTCATTATTTACGTCTGACTAGATGCGTCATGTCAGCTACCTAGAAGGCACTTTAATATGAAGCTCTTGTTTTCCTCTGCTTTTTCACATCCAGACTGGGTATTATTATTTTTTTTGCATCACTACACTTAGGTGAAGCTTGCTTCAATCTCTCTGTAATGACACACAAAGAAATAAAAATTGTTTAGCTCATGTTATTATACATGCTTCTATTCTAACAGACCTCTTTGACATTGTTCACAAAATGGTGAATTTAAATCAATAAACGACATCTATCAAAAGGTCAACTTAATTTTATTCTCTTCACTTTTTTTACCAGTATTTTAAGCAAAATCATTTCTTCCTTTATTTTTCAGTAAATACTGTATTAGTGGATTATAGCAGCAACTAGTAATTTTAATGGCTGATGATATTTAGTAGTTCAATTAATATTTTCTTAATACTGCTTTATAACGTGGTGATTTCTGTCAGAGTCAATGTAAATAAGGTTACAGCTATCAAGTATGTGTCAGTTTTGCCATTATACTACCTCTTGGCAATTCAGATTCAAAGGATTCACTGGCACTGGTTTGGGATGAAATGTGTAATTCAGTCCTGAGTAATACAGCCAGCCCTGAATTCGATCCGATAACTTTTTACAACGATAGCAGCTCATGTGATGGAGAAGGACCCAATCCTTCCAGGCTTCTGGTGGGCACAGCTCTTGTTCAGAGACACGCTGTGTCTCAGCACACATTCCCATCCAGAATGGACCATAAAACCCATCCTTCTGCCATTTACCAGGGAGGTACTCAGCCACGACATTTTTATTTGTGCCTAAAAATAGCAGTTCAATCATTCTGTGGCCTAACTTTGCTGAATAATCATATGAACTTATTAATACAACCTTTTCTAATCCTTTAACTCAGCAAGCCTGCAGTTCCGTCTTCTCATTTTGCCCTCTGTGAAATTTGATGACAAGCTTTTTGCATGTTTTCATTTATCTGAGCTCTGAGGGAGCAGATTGCACAGTCTTCAGTGCAATAAAACAATTAACCACTTAATATTGCCAAATATTAGTCAATAATATTTGACCAGCTGGATTTTGTTCACTTTTGTTTCAATTTTACACATTAGAAAATACCTTTAATCAGTTAATGGTATATTTGCATCATGTACACTTCGGATTTTCTTATGATTATATTGCTTTCTTAAAAGTAAAACTGGAAGGGTAAACTATTTTTGTTTCATAATATCTCACATTATGATCTTTAAAATTTACTAGGGCATCTATGCTTTGGTAAACATTACTAATACAAAAGAAATTTTAAAGGTCATCAAGTTTTCCCGCTCATCCTCTCAGAGAGGAGAAGTTTTGTTTGTTTTTTAATGGGCAAATTAACATTACCAAATCAAAAAACATTTTCTCTTAATCACTAAAATAACATTTACCTTCACATGGGCTCCAGACAAACAAACAAAAGATAATATTTTCCCAAAGTTACTGATACAGCTAGTTCATCTACTCATTGAGTTGAATTCAATAGGTACATTATGTGCATTTTTGGGTTCCTGAAAAGCCCACACATAGATCACAATTATTAGAAAGGTGCTGGATCTTTGACATTCTCCAGGCAATCTACCTAAAGGAATTTTAAGTTCAGAATAATGTATAAATGGCTCGCTCCACACAGCACTTTCTTATTCATTATTTGTGTCATTTGCCTAAATCACAGGATCTCTTTCTCTGTTGCTCAGTTGGGTGATGTTAGCCCTACAAAGACACTGCTAATTTGCCTCCATGGACAAGGCCCTAATGTTTAACTCTTTGGGCAGCATTAAATAGGTTTTCCTTTACTCCTGAAATAACCTATAGGGCTCTGACTGAACTTTGTGAACAGGAGCTTAGCACTCCTTTACTTTTCCCCAGCAGGGAAAATCATAACGTCATAAACATATTGAGAATGAGTTCTTATTTATGGACAGACTGAAAGGCTTTCATAGGAATTAAATCCATCCTCCAATATTGGTTCTTAAATTCTGAAAAGGAACGTTGCAAAGGAGACACTGAAGGTAACAAACTTGCTCACTATCAGCAAGAGTGTTACACCAAATCTCTTCTACACATAGTTTATAGTGACAACATTTATATTTTTTGTGAAGACACTACAGTTATGCTTATCATTTATCTCATATGATGTGCATGCTCCCAGTGTTTTTTGGGCAGTATCTGTTATAATTACTGTAGGGCACCAAGTGACAGCAACAGCCATGGTCCCTAAAGTAATGGCAAAAGTCTGTAGATTATAAATTGGGTTGTTCTTTCGTTTTTTATGGGTTTGGTTTTCAGGTTTTGGGGTTTTTTCTCAGAAATGCTGCCATGAAAAGGGTCTGAACTGAGCGGAGTAATTCCCAGGATTTGATAACTGCACTGGAGTCCTGCATTTCAGGACTCCAATGGTGGGCAGTGCCATATCTCCATGAAAGCCATTGCTAGAGCAGGCAGTTCTGTGTGATGCAGGACGGGGACCTTTGGTGAGCAGAAAACAGAGGGTAGCCAGTTCCTCTATTTTCCTCTTCACCTGGAGTTAATGCTTGGCTGAAAATGACCTGACAGTCCACACTAAAAAACTGCTAGGTGCTAAAAAAAGCTATGAAAACCTTTATTTCCATGTAAAATCCAAGATCAAGCTTTCTCTTTTGTTGTACTCTGTAGGTTTTGAAATCCAAATGTGGAGCTTCTTCAACTTGTTACCGGCTCCATATGTTAAACATATCTCAAGTTCTTCAGCATCTCTTACGACGACGGGAATTTACAGATTTTAAACTACCAGCAACATTTAATTTGTAAATTCGGTTGTGGCCTCTTCACAGCTCAAAACACGTCTGCTCCCCCCGCCCGAGTTTGGCAGAAGCGCTCCCCCCGCAGCCCCGGAGCGCGGAGCTGTGAGCGGTAGGTGGCAGTCGAGCCCCTGAGCTCTCTGCATCGTCCTCCGGCACCGCGTCCTTGTCAGGAGCAATGTGAAAACAGTGCCCTTTTAGGTTTTAAAGGTATCATTTCCCAAACCGCCCTTTCCGAGGCCTCGGGGTGTAGAGGCAATAATGGACAGTAATAGGTTTTAGATAAAGAGCACAAGAAGCCCTGAAACTCTGTTGCCTGCTTTTGAGTTCTGAGTTCGTATGGATCCCAGGTTTTTGGGAACTGCTCTAAACTTACGGGAAGGTTTTCTGATGTAAAGCAGTGCCGTGATTGTCCAGGACTGTCCTGCGGCTCTATACACGGGGTTCACCCCCGCCCAGGACAGCCACAGCCCGCTCCTGGGTGGGGCACGGCTGGGCCAGCAGATCTGCCCACGTGCCCTGACGGGCTAATAGAGCCCTTGTGTCACAGCCACATATAAAGCACAAAAAAGCCCCTCCCAGTGAATTAATGTTTCATTTCCTTTTATACACTGCAGACACTGAGAAAAGCAACTTAAGATCATCTCAATCTTTTTCCCCCTATTGAAGTGGCAAATATCATTAAATATAAGTGTCTAGGAAAAGTTACACAGCAGCACAGATATGTCACACTCGCAGCAGGACTATTAATCAAAGAGGCACTCTCCATGCACACACAGGCCTCTCACTATATCTCCTAATGGGTCAGCATCAGTAAGTCCTCAGGTGTCTTCTGTAGCAATATTCAGCAATACTCCATTGACAGATCAGACCAAAATTTGGACACATACTTCATAAAATATTGGCAGTTTCATGAGTCTGTTTTCTAAGTAAGATTCTTTTATCTTATTCATCACCACATGCACGAAGTAAACCAGAACTAAACTGAAAAGGCAAGACATTTTCAAATCCCTAGAATCAAAAGAAAGTGCATCTCTAATTATGTATTTTAATCACTGAAGCTATGCCACTAACAGCCCTCTCAATGTCACTTTCAGTTCCTGAAGTATTTTGTTCCTACAAGAATTTTTCTCATGTTACTTGTTCACACATAAGGGACTTGTGGAGGAAAAGGTAAGGAGAGGTGGTACATTAATATTTCATTTTCAGATGGATCATTCAGGTTTCTTCATTATGGGGTAAGAGCCATAAGTTTATTTCTACATGGAAGTACAATAGCTCTGGGAAACCATTTTCGCCCCATTCCTGGGACCTTAACTTGAGTAGAAGCTTTGAATTCTATGAGCAGAGAAGTGCCCAACTAAAGCACTCCACAGCTGTTAATCAGCTTGTATCACTCAGCAGAACCACCTGCAGAACACAAGGAAACTTGACTTTTCAGAGTGAATAAGAGTACCTTGAATTTGAACAATGACTTCTGTTGCAAACTACAGGGTGGTGCAACCCAGCAAACATGAAGAACAAAGTGTCAGATCCGTACAGTGATATCCAAAATTATGCTTCTTTTGAAGGTGCGTTTCTACAAGGATTGGCATAAGCTTAGTCAGTTAAAGCTCAGAAATATTAAAGGTCTGACTGAGGACATTCTCCATGTTCCAGAAATATTTCATCAAGGGGCCAAAAAAGTGAACTTACGTCCTTGTTCTATAGGTAGAACAAAAAATGAGAAATTTAAGGGCTGTTCCATGAGTTGTACGGTGAAATACAGTGATAACACAGGCAGACTGTGGGCAAACTATTACTTTTCAAAATTTTTTACATGAGAAAATTGAAGAAAAAACTTTATATTACTGTAGAGTAGTAGTTTTAATTACAAACAGAAAAGAAAAGAAAAAATAAAATAAAATAAATATTAATCATGTTTATTCTTTCAATTACATAGTTTTCTTCGTTTATTTTGCTTTATCCAGAGCTACATGACATTTTCAAACTTACAGTGAAAATTCTGAGACCTGAATAGGATTCACTTTGTAACAAAACAGTTTAAGTTGCAAACTCAAATCACTACTGTGACATACTGCTATAGACTGCTCACGAGTCAGTGGTAGATCAGAACCTTTTGTTTTAATGCTGGTTACAAACTCCTGGCTCTGCCAACAGGCAATCAGGGACCATCATGTGGGAACAACAATAAACTCTGGATCAAACTAAAAGCAGTATTCAGGCTCAAGCTGACAACTCTTGCTGATGGGAATCCTACATATTTCCTGTTAAACTGGTCCAAATCTGACTTGGTGAACACCTGCATCTGTTTATACTGGAGGGTGGAAAGGTAGCAAAGAAAATGAAAACTTCTAGTAATTTATCTTATTGCCTTCAGTAGCACAAAAGCCATCTTAATTGTTCAATATCCTGGTGATAATTCCTTCATGATATCAACTGACATTTGAGGGTCTGAAAAATTCATCATTCCAGTAGCATAGAGAGAAGGACCACTGGACAGGTGTGTTTACATAAAATATTGCAGAACTTCACAGAGGTGCTAAATTTGGCCCAGAGCAGCAGCAGCCTGACTCAATAGCTCTGAAGATGCAGCACACTGCTGTCCTGAAATCAGGTGCAGGCTCAGACTGCTTAGGAACCTCTGTGCAAGTCTCTTTGCCTTCAGCTGCCTTCTACATGTACAGTTAGAAACCCTCCATCAGCTGCTTGTGGTGGTTCAACACATACCAGATGTCTTTGCTGGGAAGTGCTAAAGTGGGCAACAGACTCCTCTTACAGCTGCCAGCCCTTTGTCCTACAGGTACTAAAGTTTTTTGCACATTTGTCCAGTAGCACTCTTATCTTTCATTCTGAAAGGAAATACAAAGCATAAAACAAAGATGTGAAGTATTCAAACTCCACCAAGCACATTAAGTATTTAAGATTAACCTGTGTAAAAAATAAAAAGGATTTCATTTTTTTGGCCAATTGACAGGATCAAACTAATGACATCACCAAGAATCCAACAGGAATGTTGGAACTGAAATCATCCACAGAACTATCCCTATAGTAGCAAGCACAGTGTATTAATTAAACCATCTTTGAGAAAAGGTGTTCAGGCTTGCAGAAAAGCTTCAGACTGCATAGCAGATTAGGCTGGAAGGCAAAACCGACAAGTTTAATGGCTTAGTGCTTGCTATAAAATATTAGAGTTCTGCAATACTTGAAACAGCCTGCTGAAAGCACATTTCTGAAAAGAGAAATGCACCATAGCCATGCCAGTGTTGCTGATCAACACATTAAAACTTAGGCCCAATGATGACATGAACATTATCCCATTCACATCATCCAATACAAACAATCAAGCAAAATATAGGCATTCTACAAAGTCAGAGCTGCTGAAATAGGTGTAAAATTAGAAAAATACAAATTGATTCCTACAGACAGAAAGTAGTTGGTGTTTTCTTCCCAATGTTATAAGCCTGTGTTCAAAACAAAATGGGTGGTAGGGGACAGCAACAGTCATAGGAAAATTTTCAGCAGGCTTTTTTTTAAAAAGTCAATTATGTAAGTCAACTGTAGCCTAGAGAGCTGCAGAGCAGCTTGGCCGGGTGCTGCTGCAGCCACACTGCACAGAACAGCTTTTCCAGCTCATTCTAGAGTCAAGTATTCCTTATCTGAGAAGAAACAAAACACTTTACACAAGGTTTTCCTTTATAAGCACACACTCTGCAGCACCAGTATTGGCTATGAATGGCACTTGTTCTGACCTTATACTACTACTTGCCACTTGTTTTCAAATTGTTATTGTGGAGGGCTGAAAAAAAAATCAGAATAAATGAAACTATGTATATGTTGTCAGGGACTGCTGTAACAAGTGTATTTTAACGAGGCTTTTATAGACCTACTAATATGAATATTATGTTGGAATATTAAGTCAGTGTAGACCTAAGGTTCATCACTCAGCAAAAGAAATCATCATTTGTTCCTTGAAAGCACTAGCTAGCATTGCAACATTGCATTGTACCAACAGTGTATTTTAAAAATAAATGCATACTCTTGACTCATTGTAAGGTATTACTAAACTATATGTATAGGCCAATACTCCAATATTAGCTGCATAATGCAGATTTGTGGACATATCATGCTAAACGGACACTGAGCTGAAAATACTTCAGCTCCTTTCCCTGTAATACATATAACAGGGTATTTTACATTTGATTCTTCTACTTTACTGAAAGAAATAGTAAGAACTTGTGATAGAGGCAATTTATGATAACATATGAATAAAATATCTCATTATCTAGTTCTTCTCCCCCTTTGGTTTGCTGTGTTCCTCACCTTGCATTTTCCTTTAAAGACAGACACAATACATTGGTCAAAGAATAGGCATAGAAGATCAGAAAAAAATTAATTTACTTACATATAAAGGAAAAGTTATGCTCTCCTGGTCTTTTAAAAGTTCTTAAGTTCTTTTTTTTTTTTTTTTTCTTACTAGAAGGCAGATCAGGACCGAGAGTAACAGCAAATTTTGGGAGTAACTCAACTTTTGCTTGGTTAAACTACAAGGTAACTGGGAGATTTAAGTCATTCTTCCCTCAGTCTTAACACACAAGAAAAAGTAATTCAATTCATAAAATAAGCTATCATTTTGTTGAATTTATTCATAATTCATAATGCAACAGAGATCTTCTGCATATTTGTCATGTCTGGTTCTTTGTGGCATAAACCTGAAAGTGGCAAGTCAGGATATCCCTGAGGCAACCACTCACTTGCCATAGCTCGGAGCAAGAAGAACATCACATAGGTGGTCAGGGATTTTCAGTGGGCACGTAACATGCTTGGTGGAACAGATGTTCTATTGGCTCCTACTTGAGCCAGCAGGTATGGAACATTTGTGTTACCAACCAGTTTGCAAAGAGTACATGTCACAGGTACAGGACACATGGAGACATAAAATTCATAAAGTTTAGGCATTCCACTGCAGGTTTAAGTTTATCCATCACTAAAACCATAGGAGGAACTTGTTTACCATCAGCAGAAATGTCTGGTCCTTCTTGTAATCCCACTTGTCATGCAAAATCTGTCCTTTTCAGGCAACGGCCACAGGTTTTAAGAAGCAAACCTCCGATTTAACATGTCCTTCACAGTGAGAACAAAGTAGAGGAAGAGGTCTCTGGAGAGGCTGCAGAGCCAAAGTCCTTCCCTCTCTTTCCATCAGGGTCAGACTTAGGACTTTTAAATCCACTAAAATTCTCAACACTACTTTACTGCACTGGTTGACATTTAACCAGTTATGTTTTCCTTCAAGTGTCAACTTAGGCTCTGTCAGAACAGAGGGTACCTACTACAGTAGCAACCAGCAGTTTATTATTAAAGGCTTTTAGAAATCCACTGGACCTTTTTTTTTTTTTTTGATGCCCAGCCCTTTCCTCTCTCCATGCACATCTTATATCCAGTCCACACACCTTTCATAATTTTTGCAGCAGTCGCCTCAAAAGAAATACTGAATTTATTGTTTATCTCTCTTTTATTCAGCAGACACATTCTGATTCGGGGAATGGAAGACATGAAAGGTGTAATATTGAAAAAACAAGTAGGCAGATCCACAACAACACTCTTTACTCACCTCAGATACTGTTTCACACTTTTACACACTTTGCACATTACCTTTGCTCCTTATCTTCCGACAATTTGCATTGTCATGTTTGCTATACATATCATACTACTTTGTTGTTCTCATCCCTAAGTTGGATTTCTCTTCAGTCCTGAGCAGTACCACTCATGCAAATCAGCACTCCTCGGCAGACAGGTAAGGAAATGAGTATTTGATCTACAATTGCTACATAGTGTTCCATTTATTGGAATTGAGTAAGCAATACTTGATCTCTCTAATTGAATAATTGTGCAGTGAAATGAGTGTTTATATGCAGTAATACACACAGTAAATATAGATGATTGACTTTAGAAAAATTTTAAAAGTATGGAGGAGAATGCATTTATTATTTTATTCCAAACTTTATAGCTTTATATGTTGGGAGGAGGATCTTACCAAAATCTTTGATTCCCACCTGTGAATACCTTTATGCATTACTTCAGAAACTCTTTGATTTCCTTGAATACTACTCTGGTTCATAAGGTATTAGTTTCCTACTACTGACATACGCTCAGAGATTCCAGCATCAATCACATTTGAATTTGCACTACAAGCACTTGTAGATGCATTAATGTTAAGAGGACGTAAGACTGAAGCAACCACTTGCTGTGTTATCAGACTCCTTTTTCTCTAATGAGCTTTGCACTGTGTTGGACAAGGAGAAACAAAAGTCCCAGTAGCCTACAATTGGTGTATGAATCATCTGCATGCATCCCCCTCATAGATCTCTGACAGGGCTCAAATACTCAGTCTAGAGACCCTCCTCTCTCAAATCCACTTATCAGTCTCAAGCAGAGAGCAAAAGCAGTCACAACTGAAAGTACTGGATGAACATACACAGTATTTCTAACAAAGCTCTTGCAGTCTCCAGCATTTTTTCAAGTGATTTCTCAAGCTTGTTATGGTTTTTGCATTTAGCAGTCCTTGACCTGGCATTTCATCCAATTATTTGTCCATTCTCCCCCAGACCCTCTGCACAGCTTTGACAAGGTACATTATTCCCTTCTGAAAGAGATGCCTCCCCCTGCTCTGAATCAGTTTCTACAAGTTTCATTCAGTAGCCCTTAACTCTTGTGCTGAAAGAGACAGTGACAGATCCATCCCTCTCCACCCATTCACTGTGTTTTTTAACCTCTCTATCATTATCATCCTTGGCTTACTTTTCCCCAGACAAGAGAGTCCCAGCCTACTCAGCCCTTTGCATACATCCTCCTTTCCCACCTCTGAATCTTCCCATCTTAAAGCATCCTCATTGAGATTAGCAAGTCAGACCTCCTTGTGGTACCCAAGGTAAAGGTGAACCATAGATCTATATGGCTGCATAATGACATTATCTGTTTTGTTCTCTGGTCCTTTCTTCATAATTCCTAAAATTTTATTTGCTTTTTAGCCTGCTATCACGCGCAGGTTGATGTTTTCATGGAACTATCCATCATCACCCAAGGTCTCACTCCTGAGTGGCAACAGACAGCTTGGAGCCAATCATTTTATGTGTAAAGCTAGGATTGTTTTTCCCCACATGCATCACTTCACATTTATCTACACTGAATTTCATCTGCTATTTTATTGCCCAGTCACACAGTCTCTTCAGACCCTTGTGTAATTCTTCACAGTCTGCCTTCATCCCCACTACCTTGAATAATTGTGTATCAAAAGCAAACTTAGTCACCTCACTGCCCTCCTCCCTTTTCAAGCCCATTTATATACGTTCTTATAAACAGTGCAGAACCCTTGGAACACCACTGCCAAACACCATCTGCTACAGTAACCAACCCCTCACTTCCCTGTCTATTTTAAGGAATTATCTCCTACCTTTTAAAGACTTATCACTCTGTGCAAGAACTGCCCCTGCCTCTAAGGCTTCTTCTTAGTTTCCTTAATTTTGGTGAGGGGGACTGTTAAAAACCTATCAGAATTTCAGGTAGAAGATAATAACTTAAACACCCTTTCCCTTCAGCTTCTTGGCTCCTTCAAATAAACAACTCCAAACTTTTTCCTCCGTTAATATTAATCTATAGAAAAAGTACTTTAAAACAGTTTTTTGTTTTCCAAAGCAGCCTGATTTTGAGAAGTGAGGGATAGTGCCAACCAGAAGAAAGAGGAAAGAGAAGAGGCAGAAAACCCAGTTTCCCCTTCAGCTCCAAAACTGAAACTTCATTCAAGTCTGACCCAGTAGCCTGACTGCTGTGATCCTCCATTTCTTAAGCCTCAACAAGCAGCCTGATGAATGGTGAAACTAATCCAGACTGGTTTCAGATGACTTATTTCTGACCCATTTGGGTGCCCTATAGGGTTCAGAGCTCTGCTGGGCTCACCTCTCCTATGTCCAGCGACCCACTGCAAACCCACCAGAATGCAACAAAGCGACCCAGCAGACAAAAAGCTCTTTGTCTGAGCAGCACCAGTTCTCACCAGCTGAAGCAGATACAGGAGGACAGAGGCAATGGTGGCATGAGCCTTCTTACTGTGACAAACAGGACAGGCATGGAGATAAATAAATACCTTTGTAACACTAGATGTTATCTAGATATTTCTAATATGCACTGGACTCATCCAAAAGGAGTCTATGAAGCGTCAATTATTTTTACTTGTATAACCCTATTTGGCCATAAAAAACCCAGCACTGGTAAAGTATACACAGTAAACATTAAGGGCTTTTATGACTTAGGCTTTGGAGATCAAGAAGCTTGGCAAGTCTCTTCTCCCTGGTGCAACGAGCCAGTCTCACTTTGGCACTGCCAAGTGGGGTTTAACCTGACTAAATGAAGCCATAACCTGCTATTAAAGGCATCTGTTTGCAATTATTTCCAAGTGCAGGGGCTACAACAATTTCTCCACATTCTTTTGGAAATCTTTAAATAAAAATTTTTTCCTTGTTTATGAAGGAAGATTATTTTGATCCAGCCACAGCACTAACACAACCATAAACTTTCCATCAGAGAGAGCACTGGCAGGGAGAAATGATGCAGGACCACTCAGCATGGGCAGTTATAGATACAGAGGGGTGGCTCCAATTGCCTGCTCCAAACCAAGTACGTTTGAGCACTTACAGTTTTCTAACTTGAGCCATACCCACAGGAGTGAAGCTGAGCAGGGGATGCCTTCTCTTGCCTCTGCACACACATCCCTGCCCCGTGGCTGCAGCACCCCCTCTGACCTGGCTGTCCAGACCTGCCACTGCCCAGCCACTTTCTGCTGAGAGTCTCGGGGGTCTGCACGGCAGCCCAAAAGGAGGGTAACACACAAAAATCTGCCATGGGTGTCTAAGTAATGCGATCTTAAGAGAGAGCTGAAACAGCAGTTTTACAAGGTAGAAACTATTTTTTAATGTATTTCATATTTGAATCAAACTTGATTATTAAATTAAAAATTTGTTTCACACACTCTGAGCAGTTTACCCGGTTTTGACGCTCAAGCATAGAATAACTCAAAGATGTAAAATAAATTAAGGAAAATTTAGGATCTTAGCTATACTCAGTAATCATGGAAGAAAGATTCCAATTCTTTATCTATAAAAAGTTTAGGATTTGCTGCTGTTTGAGCAGCAAGAGGAACACATACTTCCCCTTCATCAGAAGAAAATACCTCAGTACAAACTCTGAAACTGAGGTTAAAACAATGCCTAAGCTAGGTGCTTAAACTTTTTGTTCTGATACACTCTGCAAGCTTCCAAAATCAACCCAGATTCACTTCTGAGAATCTGGACACTGTTATTTAAAAGCCTTAGTAAGACCTGAAAGTCTAATTTCAAGCACTCAGACTTGCAACTTGCAGCCTTATTTACTAAAGAAGGAAAATAAAGGAAGTGAAATACCTTGAAGACAATACTGGGGAAAGTATTAAGCTGCTTGCTTGTAAATCTCACAGTATGATACTGTTCACGCAGTGAGGGAATACAGTTCTTGCACTCAAACAAGCACTTAAAACTACAACACTTGAAGGCAACTGGAAAGATGAACTTACTAACCTGGTAATTGCTGGGACCTTTTTTGAAAGAGCAGATTGAATCACAGATAATAACTAGGCCCATTCTTTCATGTGTATGAATAATATCAACTGAGAAAAATTATTCCAAATCTCATAGGGATAGTTTTCTGGATTAAGAAGGGGCTTATATTTTCTGAAGGCATAAAAAAGACTTTGTAAATGAAAATTGGAAAGGAAAAGCATGTTCTAAAATTGTGCCTTTGAAAATTCACCTTTATTTTTTAGAGTGAAAAGTATAGCTCTAGAACATCTATAAAGCAGTTTCTCTGAGTTTATTTTTTGCATCTGAGATGCAGCAATGATTCATGCTGATGTAACTAAGCACAGCCACGTGGCGGGGGGAGGGCCCCCCCCTTGACTTATGAAATAGGGGAACGACCATTTTGAAAATAAGAAGTACTTGTCTCATTGAACTGTAAAAATAGTCACACAGCTTATGGATAGAATAGAATGCTATTTGAAATCTGGGTCTTAAAACTTAGAATCATATTTCTGGGGGGAAAAAAAAAGCTATGCAAGAGTACAGTATTTATTAGAGAATCACTAACACAACACAGTACTTAGTACTAGAATAAAATTAATTTACCATACTTCTACATTGGTAGTTGCCCGTTACAATGTAATTTTTTTTAAATTGAAATAATGTTCACATGTAGAAGTCTTAATTCATCCTTCACCCGTCCCATTCATTTTTTCATGGCAGGAGAATGAGCTGAGACACGTTTGTGTCCTCATCTTTCCCTTTTGGAATCATACCTTCAGGGTTTCCAGGGAAAGGAAACTGCAGATATATCAACCTATCAGCAGCCCAGCACATCTTTTTTACCCTTCCCTAAGCAGCCATATACTTTTGCTCCAGGACACACACCAGCAGTGATTATCAACGCATCCTCAGTTTAGCAGACCAAGAGAAGAGGAAATCAAAAGTGAGAAGGAATAGCAGCATTTCACCCACGCTAATGTCAGAGGAAACAAACTGAAGTGAACAGAGTGCTACAAGTGAACTGAAGAGTTAACAAATAAATCCTCATATGGACAAACACATTACTGTTAATAAACTATAAGATGCACAACAGCAGCTCACCAAACTGAAATCAGTACTCATGTTTTCTGACAGCTCTTTCTTCTTCTTAAGGCATTTTTGTGTGTAAATAACTGTGCAAGAAGCAAACACAAGGTTGGATTGTTTTCTTTGTCACCACATTATCACCAGCTCCATCTGCTTGTCTCATTTCTGCCTCACATTGAGGACCAAGCCCTGCCTCTGCTGCCAAAATGGTTTTCGGCACTGAAGCCCAATAGAGTAACATTTACAGATAGTCCTGGCTGAGTCATCATAGACAAGAACATTTTCTCTCCCTGATACTAAAACTCTGAGTTATCAGGGTTACCAAAATACTGTGTTTGAGAGGACCATACTTCCACCTTCCAAAGAGCTGGAGTCCTCCCTAGCTGAGCAGTAACTTTTAGAGAGCTATAAGCATGACCTGTGCTTGATTCTCCAATAAAAGCAGTGATCTGCCTCTCGAGGTCTGTCTTGAGTCTTTCCCTCCAGGACCACAGCAGTTTTCAAACAGCTGACTCGCAACGAAGTCTCAAAAGTTAGTCAAACAAGAGTCTCTGGAGTACAAAAGATAATTTTCCAAGATTTCCTCTGTGGAGCTCAGTGCTGCAAGAGCCAAGTGAAAAGCTCAGCTCAGCTCTCTGGCAGTAAAACAATAAGCTGTTCTTACTGATTTGACTTTGATGCAGTAAGGTTTCCCACACACATACTTAACTCAAACGCATGTAAACTCAAAGAAATGAAACTATTTCCTGTACAGTCTTGGAAGAAAAGGAGAAAAAAAACATTAAGTAAACCTGCATTAACTTCTTTTTCGTAGAGAAGAATGCTAAAGCCAGAGAAATGCACACCAAGTTAGGACAACTTAGTTTAGCAATGCAGCTGGCAACAGTAACATTACAATGGAGATTAACTGGTTCCACCAAGTCAGAACCCTGGTGTCTCATGAGAAAAGCTCTTCATGGTCAGCACTGTAGCCATAAAAAATGACAGCAGGGTCTAAGCAGGTGTTACTTAAAACAGCACGTGCTGGTCAGCAGCCAGGATCCCGCATATCCGGAGTCACAGAGTTTGTTTATTTGCTTTACTGTCCATTGTGGCAGTCATGAATCATATTGTTCGTGTAGGCAGCCATCTCGTCGGACACCAAATTATTATCTGCTCCCTGATGAGTCGGGAATCGATAAAATAAGAGCTAAAATCAGCAACAAATGAGTCAATTTTTTTTCCTTCTGTATCACGTTGGTCACATTTTCTAAAGCTGCTGTGTACCTTGAAGGGTGCAGAGACCCCATGCAGAGTATCAAAAACCAAGAACCATCATTTTCAGAAGTGCAAGAGAAAAAAAATAGGCATCTTCACTCAGATTTAGTCATAGGATGACCCAATACCTGCAAGTCCAGTAGTCAGTGTAGACTGACCCTTCACAAACACAATTGCAGACAAATGCCTTTGTGCAAGGTCTCAAAGCTAATATTTTCATATGTGATAGAGCTATTGGAGGAGGATCAACATAACATCCACTAGTAGAGAATATTGCAATTTCAGATTAATTTATAAATCCTTCTTTTAAATGGGTACAACATATTTTAAGAATCTGAACCCACCCAAATGTAATAAGTATGCATAACCTGGATCAAACTCAACATCTTGAAGCTAGGTTTGGTTGTCACTAATTCAGACACACCCATACTGTTGACCTCTTGGGAGATGAAAGGTGTTTTGGCTTTCTCTATTCAGTACTGAAAAATTAAGAAAACAGCTGACACAAAAATCCACAGACAGCTCCAGGAGTTATATACCATTGACCTTAAGGTTTTTAACTTCCTGGTTATCTATAAAATTTTATGTCATAGCATTTGTATCACTCTGATGCCCATCCCAGGCTGATCAAAGTGCCCAATTTGAT
>VYZQ01054859.1:51422-62796 GCA_013400655.1 Mystacornis crossleyi | reverse complement strand
GAAAGCGCCACAAAAAAAACAAAAAACACCCCCCCAACACACAAAAAAAAAAAAAAAAAAAAAAAAAAAAAGAAAAGAAAAGAAAAGAAAAGAAAAGAAAAAAAAAGCGGGTAAAACAGGAAAAAACCCAGCTTGGTCCCTAGAAAGCTTAAGAATTGTTCACTCCTCTTCGCTTAATTTAATTTTTTTAATGTGGTTAGCATCTAAATAAATCTTATCAAACATTTCTTGCTCCACTGACAATTTTCTGACCTCCTAGTTGAAGATCTGAGCCCTAACTTAGTTCATGGATGAGTAATCACAGCAGGTCCACGGCAGAGCCTATCCTAGAACTACAAATATATCATCTGCACCATTGTAAATCAAAGCCTCAAAGAGCATCGTTTAGCCTGAAGCTAAAATTGCTTGTTTATCAGATGGTGCCTAGCTTAGCATGGAGCAGTTCCTTGTAAATCTCAGGGACCTTTTACAGCATATACTTAAGCAAGCATATTGGCTCCTGGGAGACTTGCCGAGAGCTTTAATGACTGCAGACTGCTAAAAGACCCAGGCCTTGGTTTAGTTAAGTGGTTACTTGTACAGCTTGGCTCCGTTTTGTAAACTCCCCAAGATAAGGTGTCTGCTTTATCTGGGGAAAGAGCACGCATTAGTCTCTTAGGAAATCTTTATATCCTAAGTGTTAATGTTCTTGGGGCTTTTGGTATTTTGACCTTTGTCTGCTCACTTTTGATTTACGGTGGGAGCAAATCTTTTCCCCCAAGCCCTTCCTATGTTTTATAGGTGCTTTGAAAAGCACAGTGAAGTGCTCACAGCAGAGCTTTTAAAAATAAGTGTAAGGCCACACTACCCCTAAGTACATTGTACAGCCCAGGACACTCTAAAGTCAAGGAGGCAAGACGACCACCCATTTTATTTCTCACCGTCGTTTGCGAGTTTATTTCCTCATAAAATGGGTGGCCACAACCAGTCCGGAGAGCTCCGCCCCGCGCGAGCCAGGTCACAGCCCGGGCCACCCAGCCCAGTGGGCAGCCAGCCCCTGTGTCCGGCTGGACAGTGGCAGAAAGGGAAACTTTCCCTTGGGCAAGTGCTTGCACAGCCGTGAAGTGGCTGGATTTACCACGGGCACGCTGGTGTCCAGGCAGCTACTTCCTGATGGATAGTCGCCTACACTTGATGTAATTTGCTAATTGTGCAGCTTGTTATCTGGGTCTCTCACTTTTTGACTTGAATTAATTAGAGTTCACCTCCATGCAGCCACCTGCTGTGCTGTCACACGCAGCGTACATTGGTACAACAAAAACAAGGAATTTTTTTAATAGGCTTATTCAAGCAAAATGTGCTCCCATTAGATGTGTGAAATGGCATCACTACAATGTCATAGACTAAAAAGGGGACCATCATTTATTTCAGCTGGCATGGTAATGGTGCAAATGAGAGGAAAAAATGGTCCGCTGCATTTATAGGCAGAAGACCCAATATATTTAAAATCTAATTTGACTTTACCAATTATTCAATATCTTTGAGTCTTTCTCACTTCTGTGTTTTTTCCCTTGATCCAAGTTAAAAGCAAGGAGGTCTGATTTTTGTTGCTGTTAGTAGCAGGATTAACATTTCTAAAGCAAGAATTTTTGCTGGTCTTGTGTGTGCAAGCCTCCTCCAGCACCACTCTCTCGTATTCCTGCAGGTGAGCACACTCCACGTATCATAGAACTGGAAATACACTCCCTTGCTGCATGTTTTTCAAACAGAACAAATCATCGTAACACCGAGCTAAGGAAAAGCTGAATAACTTTAAAAGGTGCACAGCAGCACTTCCCTTTTGAAAGGTGCTGATTTCAAACTACGCTGGAAAACGTGAGTTTCCTTTTTCCTGGGTATTTAACACTGGCAAAGGCAGGTTTATTGTGACATGCAGCAGTTTTTGCTTTCTTACATTTTAAGAACTGTCCTGAAAATCAAATCCTGTTTTCCTGTACACAGCCCAAGTAAGTAGGCTTTTGTACAAAAGGTGTCAGGCCATCTGAAATACATCTGGAGCTATTTTTTCAGCGCAGGATCAGTAATGGGTGACCTATTTACTCCATTACTCTGTAAAGACGGTGGGGCTGGCTTTGATCTCTTGTGGTCTATACTGGGTTGCCAGAAGGTCAGGGGAAAATGACTCACCCTGGCTGCTCTGTCCTGTGGGCACATCACTCTTTCTCCTAAAACTCAACTTTTCTTCCCCATTCAGTACTGCTCACTGTTTTGTGTGTGGGCTGGATGTTCAGTCAGGGGCATCTTCATGATATTTCACAGAGCAGCTTCTTCAAATCTGACACGCACAGGTGATATAACATCAATACTGCTGGATATGAGAAATTGTTGATAGCTTCTGGGTTTTTTCGAAGACAAAAGAAAACTTTGGCAGGAAGAGAATTAAAATTATATCCAGATAGATGGATATATAGAGATATCATACAGTTCATACTAATTTTTGGTTTTGAAAATAATTCATACTGAACTGATAGAGGGGTTTTTACACTATCCCCATTATTACAGGAGACCTTCTCTGGCCTTATAAAAATGCATCATTTCCAAGAAATTAAATTAATCTTTGGAGGAATTGCTTGTTATTTTACAGATGCAGATTTTCCTAATAACAGTATTTGGCATGGATTGGTACTTTCTCAGTTCAGAGCACTGTATCACTTGAATCTTTAATTCCTTTCTATTTCTGTGACGAAAGTGTCAATATTCTCATTTGGCTAGTGGAGAAATTTAAACAGGGAGTTAAATCTGGTTACCCAGGATCACACAGGCTCCAGTTACGATGCAGTTAAACATAAGGCTGCTGCCTGGACCAGCAAGGGCTGCTCCCAGAAACTTAGTGTTGTGCCACAGAAGCTGCAAATTTCATCCAGCCCAGCACCTTGGGTAGAGGTTGCTGCCTTAGGTTGTACTTTAGGTATGATGTCTTGCCTTTGGGTGAATAAGGGCACAGAGAAACGGCAACAAAGTTAAAATCAAAAATTAGGACTTCTCTCTTCCAGAAATAGCATCATTTCTCCAATTTTGCAGTACTTCTCCCTTCAATTTTCCCAGCTAAAACACATACAAGAGACAATAACTGCCAACACAAGAAAACCCCCACCACACACGCACATCCCCCAAAAAACCAGACAACCAAACAAAAACCACCAGTTGAGCAAGCGTGCAAGACTACACTACAGACTGGAGTCAGCAGGAAGGCAAATTGAAATAGTCTGTGGTAAAGGATGCACTGTGTTTAAACCTTGAAACCAAAGAACTGCAGGAAGAGAAGGCTTCACTTAGTAAACACTGTCCAGTTGTTGATACTAACAGTTTTAGACAGAGATTAGGGAAAACAGTTACATCCAAGGGAAAAAAAAGGCCTTTGAGCTTTCCAGTCACTGCTCCTACAGTTGGAATTTGTATTTGGTCACTGGCCTCTCTTTTTTTGCTTTGAATATTGTTGTCCCCATGTCAGACTCCCAGGTTTAGCAACATCTGACTTTGTCATTTGGATTCTGTTTAGATTTCAGGTCCAAGGTTTGGGTCTAACCCTTTATTGTGTGCAATACAAAATATAAAATGTGCAAACAAACTCATAAAAAGTAAGTTTTCCACCCAGTGTATTCATCAGAGGAAGAATCATAACTATCCAACAAAGGCCTAATTTCCTAATGCCTGTGAGAAAAAGAGGATAATCCTGGACCCACTGAAGTTGAGTGAAAAAACTCCACTGAGCCAATTTGCCTTGAGAGATGTTCATTTCTGCGTGGTTGTATTCTTAAGACCATCCATTACTTCAAAACATGTTGAAAATCAATATTTTTGTAACTATATAGAACTTATTGGGTTGGTGTTATTAAGAACTAGAACTTAAAGGCACACAATTTTAAAACAAACAAATGGTGCTAATTTTAAACAGTGAGAATAATGAATCAAACTCCTACAGGGAGTAATGGTTCCTCCAGCTCTGAAAACCTCCTTGGTGAAATCTGAAAGTAGCTCTGAAAGGTTTGCAGGTCAAATAAATATTCAACTCAGCGCTAAAATAATAGGCTAAATTTATCAATACATCCATACTAAAATATACATCCTAAAATTAGGTTGTCCAGTTATCTCATCCTGCACTGAGGAATCACAGCAACAGGTTCAAATTCAGAGAAACTGGGAAAGTCACAGTGTTCCAGTTTCATGTAGCTACAGAAGCATTTCTAAATTGAAAAAAATGTCTGAATTCAGAAATGTTCATCGGGGGATATTATTTTTTTAATGGTCATGGTGCACAGTTGACAGCTGTGGGACTTCAAAACATTCCCACATACAGATATACATTTTTTTTTCTGAGTAGTAGGTTGTTGTCATAGACTTCACAGCACAAAAATTTTAACCCAAATTTTCCAGAGAATAAAGTTTCTAACAGCCTTTATTGAGGTGTTTCAAGTATGTGAACATCTCACAAGTAACAGGATTTTGCTCCCAAGTACAGGTTTATGTGTTATTGGTTTTGAAGAAGACATGACAGCATCAAAACTCAGGTGGGGAACAGAGGGCCAAGCGAGTGAGGCTTTGCTTTTAAGGCAAGCTGGGGAATACTGGGGTTGTGTCTGCCCACCTAAAAGCTTCAAAGAGAACACTTTTATTTAGACAACAACGTCTTTCAGCAGCAGACATGCAGTGCCCACTTGTGCTTATAGAACATGTCATAATTACGGCTGTTAAAATAACATCACTGGAAAATGTTCTAGTGATTTTTTTTTTCCTGTTTGATTAGCTTCAGGGGATGACAAACCTTCTCTAAACCAGGAAACCTGTAAAACTCTGCTCTGATAGATCAGTGCTCCTTCATGGCTTGAGCAAAGCCCCAGAGTGGAGCCCGGTGAGATGCAGTGAGAGGGGCTGGAACAGTCTTCCACAGGATCCCTGCCACTGGCATCACAGTGCAGCCACTGCTGCTGCCACACGGGGAAATAGCCAAACACATCTTTTCCTTCTCCCATCTTCAGAAAATGAAGAACTTGCTGCAAGAAAAAACAATGATTTCCACAAGTCAAGCTCCCAGTGTCTGGTGAGACTGCACATCGCTCAACATTTTCTTACTTATGGAGGGTGGAAGAAGTGAGATCCTGCCTTAGACCGTGGTAGTGTCGCTGCCCCTACAGAGAAGGAGGTGGCAAAAACACTCACTAATGCGTTTAACTCTGAAATTCTCTTCAGGAATAAAAGGAGCTTGAGCTTGTAAGATTTGCCATTTCCCTTCCGTGCATTAGGACAAGTAACTTCAAGCAAATTTTTTCTTCCTCCATGTTTCCAGTAAGGTCAGACTCATTAGAGCCACGAAGACACCAGCAGTAGGGTAGGTGCTTGCATTTGCTGCTGGTTATTTATTTACGTTTACATTGATCTGTAAATACATCCGGGAGCACTTGTACCATCTGCTACACATTTGTCAGTCACTGAATGGAGGGTGGACATCTGGGGATGCCACTGGGTTTTGTTGATTTTCCCCCATTAGAGATAGTTTCCTTTTTACTGTGAGCAAAGAGCCTGGCCAGTGGTATTGAAAAGGCAAATAAGTGTGTGTGACACCCCCTCCAAATCCACCGGATCTGAGTTTTCCCCCAAGCTTCCTTCCACTTTGCAGAGCTCAGTGTATCGAAAGAGCATGAAATGCAAAAAGATCTATCACAGTTTTTCTCTGCAGCATGAATGGCAATATTGAATGGTAATATTGAATGGTAATGTAACAGACAAACTGAAGCACATCCTGTGTGACCGGGACATCATAAAACAGTTTTAAAAAATCATGTAATTTAATATGTTACCCTAAACTCTGCTTCAACAGCCATTGCAAGCCCACGGACACAGGTGGGGAACACCAAAACTGCTTGCCTGGGTTCCAGAACCAGAGCCAGAGTATGAGGAAATACTCTTCCAACAATCTGCTTTTTGTTGCAAGTGACTGGGTCTTACCATCCCTTTTTCCTGTGTATCTACTGTCTGCAGGCTAACAAATACACAGTTTCTCACAAGTATGGTCTTCAGAATCACTGAGATAGTATTATCCAATATTTATGTCTAAACCCTGACGTTGGGACAACAACAAAAATAATAATAGATAATAGATTGATTTTAACAAAAAAGCTTATTTGGAGCATATTTGGTTTATGTTTTCAAGATAAGCCTCTTGTAGTCTGAAAACTAAAATTCACAGAAAACTATCTGGTTCCTTCTACCATTGTGCAAGGAAAAATCCCACATTGTTACAATGAGAAGTAAAATCATCACTGCAAGTTCCCAGCATTTTCTGCTTCAAAGAAGCTTTTTACATCCTGCTAAACTGAAGTGAGAAGTGCTGCCACAAGGATTTCCCTGTGCTGGAAGAGGTGAGCACAGGCACAGAGCAAAGCTCCTCAAGGCATACGCTGATGCACAGCCTCTCATGTTCTTAGGGTATATGGCCTTCACCCACCAAAAACATGGTTTGCTGGGGCTAAAACAAACTGACTGCAGCTTCCAAACATAGCTATGGCTCAGCCTGATCCTAAACATCCAAGTCTGTGGGAGTTGAACAGTTACCTGGGTGTAAGTAGGTTTTTGGAGCACATATGCACACACATTTTTCACCTTTTCCAAGAGGTTTGCCAGATGCCACCCTATTTAGAGATTCTACCCTTAAGTTTTTAAAAATCCTTTATAACCCACAAGTCATAGCCCCTGTCCTATAAACTTTGCCAGCCACAACAGGTTCCTAGATTAATATAGGCACTGTTCTCAAGCCAGTTGTTACCCCAGTTGCTATGCTCTATAAATACATTGGAATACCTGGGAATGTGCCAGGGAGTCACTGTGAGAACTGTTAGGATTCTCCTCCAGGAGAGAAGGAAGGGAGACCTACTTGCCACCTTCCATGGGCTGCTAGCTACAGCTCCTGCTGCTGCCAGGAAAATAAACTTGTTCCAGACTGATTGCACATTACTCCAATATTGTAAATGCTATTGCATTCAGTTTTCTTTCAGAATTGCCTCTTTCATTTCACCTAGAGCAAATTATCAGTATTAGAAAATACACAGTTGCAACCAGTTCCTTAGAAATCAGAGAATAGCTTTTATTTGTGATGCTTTTGTAACAGGACTTCAGATATTTACCTTCAAATTTCACTTTTCTATTTTCTATGCAGGAAAGTTTTCTCATCATTTTTCTATGTTCAACCTTGCTACCTGCAGGATTCTGGTAGAGATGAGATACACATTTCACTCTGATGTAAATGAAATGAAAATAAATACTGCTCTCGACCTCTTTTCTTTCCCATTCTGTTGTTCTTCATTGTAATACAGCATTAAAGCCTTTTCTGCCTCTGTGGGAGTCATGAACCAAATTTCCATTCTGAAATGGCCATGAATTTCAAATTCATCCTCTATGGGCACAACAGTTAGGAGAAGGGCATTTATATAATCTTCCATCAGTGTTTGTATGTAATGCAGCAAAAGAAATTAATCAGTATCTCAGTATCACTCCTCTATATGGATTATGTTCAGTAGGACATAGGGTGGGGAAATCATGTGTTAGCTAATTCACTGTTTTCATAGGGGTCAAGGTTAGAGAAAGAGGTCATAGTACAAACCTAAAACACTCAATACTACAGACAGTTTAAAAGATATGCTTGATTGGATGTCATGATATTTTAATTTGGATCTTGAAGTTTTTAATTTTCTATTTGAATTGCAAAATAAGAATACAATAATGGGGGCTTGCTGATAACAGTTTCACAGATGACAGAGAACGGAATTTTCTTTATTGCTCGAGGCAGAATGAGCAGTCCATTCTTTTGCTTGACCTCTGTATATCTGGAGAACATGCAAACATATTGAAACTTTGTTGTGTTCTACAGTGGGGGAATGAAGTGCATCGATTGCTTGCGATTATTAGCTAGAGTGGGATAAGCCTCCTCCTTATTATGCAGATTAGTGAAGCTCTCAGTTCCAACATATTGTACAGATGCAGGCGAGCAGCTGCTCTTACAGATGGCAAGTACACAGCTCCATTAGTATGTATCTATTGTCTGCTCTTGGCTTGCTCAGAGGATGGAGAGGATGGGTAAAGAGGAATTGTCACACGGTGAAATGTAAAGGAGAACGCACACTTTTAAAAATCCATACCCAAGAGACTATTTACACAGCAGGGCAGACAGCAATCAAATTAAAAATCTACCCTAAATAAGGACTTTCATATGTCACAATTAAGCTTCTCTAGTTTTAAAATATACTAACTATTAAAACTAAGGAATAGAATTCAAATTTGACAACTAAGTTGTATTAATAAAAAGAAATCCTGGGAAGATCATTGAAAATTTGGTCATGTATTTGGCCCATCCTAAGCTTGCTTTAACAAAACCTCCCCTCTCAAAAAACACCTCACTACTCCAAAGACATCCTCACTTATTTTGCATTACAGAAAAGACAGAAAAGCAGAACTGTGCTTCAATTATTAAACTTTTCACCACCAGAATATAGCATTTCATGCAGTTTTTTGCATTAATGAGAGCTGAAACAGCTAAATTTAAGTTCGTATAGACAGCATTGATTGTGCATCTGTGTCAATTATTCTTTGCAAAAATGCTAAACAGAACATTAGTTAACCATGTGGTAATTTTTAATGTGGAGAACAATTCCTGAGGAAAGATACAGCTACAGGCTGACTGCTGAAAATAGATGCCAGTGACGAACAATTATTTATAACACAGTCTGTGGTTGGATGCACAAATTATGGACGTACCAGCAGATTTTATGATATACTTAACATACAGTTTATTTTTATTTAGTACAGAAATGACATATAGTGGAAAAGGGTTGTAAGGCACAAGCGAAGATGGTGTTAAAGCCTAAGTTATGGTCTCATTTCAATCTGAAAGTCTGGGGAGCCAAAGATACCTAACCAAGTGCAAGGGAGATAACATATATAAAAGCAGATAAACAGGCCATTGGGTCCATGTGACATCTGGGAGGCACTTGTGCTTAGTGCCAAGCCTTTCACCCAAGGTAATCTCAGAAGATGACTTTCCTCTGAGCAAAGTGGAATAGACCTGCTCTCGTGATGGGCCCTGGGGACCAGCAGCACAGTGCCTGGGCTACAAGGAGCCCTGCTTGCTCTTCCACTCTAGGTCTGAGGTCCTCTGTTCAGGGAGAAATTTCTTGGTTTATTTTGAGAATAGATTTTATAAGTAAAATAGTAAAGGGTAAGACCAAAGTGCCATTGTTTGGGGGTTTTTTCCTAAGTTGTTAGCATTATAATTAGTCTTTTCATTTCATTTGTCTTGGAAACCTGCAGCATTCTCCCAGCTNGAAACCTGCAGCCTTCACCCAGCTGCTGGGTGAAGATGCTGCATTTGCTTGCATCCTTCATCTGAACTTCATCCAGGAAAAAGACTGCAAAAACATTGAACAATGATTCACTTTCAAAAATACAGCTGAATTTTCACAAGCATGTAAAAATATAAACATAAGACATGAAAATTACAGAAGTAGACAGCTTTGGGCTGGCCAAGAGGAGAATAATCTTCTCTCAGAAAACCAAAAAGCAGTATAATTTAATTCACTTAGCAGTTTGTGGGGTTTTATGTGAATGTAAGTGGTATCAGGCAATCAAGGTAGGCATCCATTCTTCTAAGCTTGATCCCATCTAACTGCACATTCAGGGAGAGGTTGTTCTGCTTCCCTTGAAGTCTAACTTCCTAACTAGCTGTAATTTTACTTGAGAAAGGTTTGGGATGAGAAAATGAAAACTCTCAAGAAGTTACATGACAGACCTTTCCTTCTCACAGCAATTATTTTAATTTCTACCTCCTAAGAGAGTAGCTACGCTAGGAAACTAGGATGGCTTTCCTGCTCTACCTGCTCACAGACAATCCAAAGGAAAAGCTGAGGTATGCTGAAAGTGTGTCCAGGCACTCCATCTTCTGCACTCTGGGTCTAAAACAAAATTAAAGCCGTTTTAAGCCTCTGGGCAAGGCTGATCTGCAGAGCACAGATGCTCAGGTCTCTCCAGACAGGGAGCTGTGTGAGCATCACTATGGCAGGCAGCGTATCAGGCAGCCTCTGTGAGAAGCTCGGTGTCCTGAGATCTATAGATTAGCAGTACATTCAAATTAAGCTTGTATCTGGTCTCACAGATTAAATGGACACACTTGAAGAATTTTATTTTGAATGAGTCTTACAGGATTTCAGCTTAGATGAGAACAGAATTTTTAGTTTCCTCCCAAGTGCATCCTGTGCATCTGAGTTCACAGCACATGACGGTCTGAGGACAGCCATGCAATCTCGTCAGTGCCCCTAAAGTCCCTCTAAAGGCCATTGTTTCTATGTTAATCCAGTCAAAAATAAATCCCCAAGTAGCAAGAATTCTCATTTTGTTCCTACAGATTTTCTTTTTTTCATTAGGAATGATAAAATACATAAAGGTGATATTATATGAAGGTCACATATTGTTTGGGATGAAAAAAGCTACAGTGGGCTACTTGGCTCCAAATGCCTCCTAGATCATTTATTTTCCTCTTCACATTTTTTTTAATCTTTGCTGGGCTGTATTTTTCATGTTAGTAGTATCTGAAAGTCTGTACTTTCTTCATAGCATATAATCATAAATTCCAGTACAAAGTTCTGAGACCATTACTTAATATAAAGAGAACCCTCCCCTCTGACACTTTTCTATTTGATAATTTATCTGTAACAAAAGGTACATACCACCGAAAATACACGAGAGCAATGAAATTGAAACTATTAATTTGAGGGTTTTCCAGTGTTAGTTGAGATGAAGACGATTTTGTTGAAATGCATTATGCCTTAAAAGATATTTTAACTGAACTCATGATTAGGTGTCCAGATAACCTCAATATGAATCAATCGAGAAAGGCAGAGATCTGTGTTTTTTCTGAATTTAGAGGGCTTTAATTCAACCCCTCTCTAATCTCAACAACCAGCACCATACCCTAATTTCATCTTCTGTAGCTGGGTTCAGGTTTTAATTTCAATACTCTACAGTTAATACACCAGAGTCTATACCCATGTCATGCCACCTACATTCACAAATGTCTAGTTTTATGGTCTGGACAGGAATGGTTAAGAATCAGGCAAGCATAGAAGGACAGAGGCAGTGTCATCAGCACAGCACAAAAAGAGTAGCAGAACACCAAACCTGCTAAACACAAGGCAAAGCACTAGCAGAATTGGTTGTTATGGCTCCAGGAAATCAAAACTATTTTTCATGGATTCTGTTGTTCTAAGGCTCTAGAACCTGTGTTTTGAATACAAAAAATGACAACTGCTACAAGTCTCTGGGGGATTTTTTTCAATGCATTATCTTGCCAAAC
>VYZQ01054859.1:27994-36531 GCA_013400655.1 Mystacornis crossleyi | reverse complement strand
GTGCCACTGCCACGGCACAGCACGAGGGAGCAGAGCATGCCCTGCATCCTGCCGGGGCTCCCGCTGAGCAGGGACGCTTTCGGTGATGCACCAGCATTTAGGGACAAGACACATTGCTGCTGTCATCCTCACCCACGATGGGTATCGAGCCTTTCAGGTCACAGTCTACATTAGGTATTTATGCATCTCGCTTTCACCGATTTCAGCAGGGATGAGTGGTCAAAGATGCTTTGCTGCAATAGTTCTAACCAAATTATGCCTGTAAATGATACACACAAAACTGTAAAAGCACTGATTAAAAGTATGTATGCTTCTGTTTCCTGCTCTTGCAGCTTCCTTGGCAGCAAGCCTGACAACATTTTGCCCGGGCTAAACAATATACAGGCAGCAGTTTGCACTGCTCCCCATGGACAATCGCTCAGCAGCCTAATATATTTCAGTAATGATTTTTTTCCTAAGATTCACCTTAAATTTTCTCTTGCTTAATTTCACCCCATCATTCTTAGTTATACCTTCTTGTACTGTCCTAACTATTCTCTCACTCTTTTTTTTTTTAAATTCAGGTTCCTTTCAAACTTATTTGTGTTTCCCATCAATCATCCTCTAGCAAAGTCATAGATATGGCACTTAGCTTTTTTTTAATCCTTTCTCATCATTTGGTCCCTTCTGCTCTGATTGCTTCGTTGCTCCTCTCACTTTCTCAGCAGTTTGTCAATATTTTCGTAACGATGCCGTTCCCAGGATTTTGTGCAGTGCTGCAGGTGTGGCCTAAGCCTGACACCTACCAATCCTATTGCCACTCTAACATAACATCCTTGTACATAAAAGCCCAAACTGTATTGATCACCATTTTTTCTGCCCTCACATTCCCAGTTCACTACAGACAGAGAGCCCCAGCAATAAATACCGTGGATTTCAGGACCCAGTTTTCAGGAGGTCCCTGCTCCAATTGCAACACCAGCTTGCAAAAAAGCCAACACCAAGCTGCTTCCAAATCTGGTCATTCTCTGCAAGCCTGCTGAGAGCATGGGCCCAAATGAAAGCAATAAATGCTTAAGATACACAAATTAATTGGTTTTGAGCTTTTTCAGAAAATTGTCTGGAGCATCACTCCAGTCAAATTCAATCAGACTGAGAAACCCAGTGCAGCCCTAAAGACCCTTCAGCTGCAGCACACAAAGCGGTGACATTTTCACATAGGAAACCTTCCACAGAAACAAGGGAAGGTTCACTTGAAAAACTTCAGGGTTTGCTGTGGATTTTGTTTTTCACTCGGGAATCTAGAGCTGGGTTACGTAAAGGGCAAACCTGTCATCTGTTAAACAAAAGGCCCAGGGAAAGCCAAGCCTGTGAACCACAGCGATGCCAAAAATCCCCCACTCCACAGAGCTCTGCCAGAGTACTACCAGCTCAGCCACAGCCCCAGCACACCTACCAGCACAGAGAGACTGCTAATCCTGCTTCTCATCACAGAAACAGAGTTGAATCCCCATCAACACAACTTTAATAAAATTACCCCCCTTTTTTTTTTTCCACTGGGACACAATAGGTTCTATTTTCAGTAGGTTCTGACAAATTTCTCTTCATATTGATAACTTCTTTCAGGAATTCATTCTCTGGCACTCTTTTCTGCAAATATAGCTTGAAAACTAACATTTACAGTATAATCACATCATATGCAGTGTCTTCCAGCAGAGAGTACTCAACTAAAGAGAAGTGAAAAGATAAACTTCGGTACTTACCACAGTTCAGGCAGTAAAGCACTAACCTTCTCACCACATCCTTGTGCAAGTCATAAAATAGTAACCTCGTGGAGAGATACTACAAAGAGAGGGGGAGTTGGGGGGAAAAAAAAAAAAAAAGGTTGTTTTAGGTCCTTACCCTTAAATTACCCCAGACCTGACTAGCTGCATCTGAAATAAGTTTAGCAGGTAATCCTGACTCCTTCCTGCAAAAGGCAAAGAAGCAAGTGACCACTCACTCATGGTTCCTCCATGCAGCTTTCAGAGCTATATTTATAATCACCTGTTTCGTCATATTTTGGTCCTTTTGCAAAGACTTATCCCTCAAAGACTGATCATTTTAACTGAAATTTCTCCAGCTGTGTTCGCTATTCACTCCAGTAATGTCCAGGTGATCAAAATCAGGTCTGTGGACTTGCCTTATTTCATACTGGATGAAAGAAGAGGGAATGGATGAGCACCAACATAGCAAAAGAGAATAAGAGGAAAAATTTCTGCTCACACCTTTACTTAATTAACTTTCTTTAAGTTTTACTCACATGGAAAGCCCTGCAAAGACAGAATGTGGGTGTATGGACACAGGGACAGTATGGAGACTGAATTTCTGTGCCTAAACAAGTTACTGCTCACTAGCTGAGCAGCATTACTCCTACTTTCTCTTCACCTACAGTAACTACAAAACTGAGTGTGAGAGCTTACCCCATTCATTACAGTTCACCACAAGGGACAGTTCACCCATGCCATATAAATTCCTGAGACACAAGGTACTCAAACCAAAAAGGGCTTAGTGGATGTCCCTTCCTCCAGCCCACCTGCCCTTTGCATCTGTTTGTGCAAGTCCCAAGGCAGATAATTTCAGAGATTAGCTCTTCTCCTGAAAAATGCTAGGGAAGAAAAGTAGGCAGCAGGGAAGTACAACCAGGGCTGTATAGAGCTGGGAGAGTACAACTGAGCTCTGCTATCCAGGAATATTTCAACACTGTTGGCACTTCTCTGAGCCAAACCTAGAGAGGACATGTATTGTAAAAGCAGAACCATTTACTTCATAAACCAAATTTCTGTAAAGATAGTTGCCACACCAGTTCAAAATAATGGTCTGTCTAATGCACAGAGGGTCTCCTACCAAAGCTTCAGCTTTTTTAGAGCCAATGCAAGAACTCCAAGGCAGGCAAACAGAATTAATGCATGTAGGAGAGATTGTTTCCTAGAGCTTCTGGATTATTCTTTTTTTCAGACCCTGAAGCCTGAGAGCTTGGCCACCCGTAAAGCCATGTACACCATGTCTAAGGTAACTCAGGAAAGACTGTAAATGCTGTAACTCTTTTTCAAGATTCAACAGCTACTTGGCTTGGACTGCAGCTGAGTGCAATAGTCTTTTAAGATGGGTTCAAATATCTCCCTTTTTTGGCCAAAATGTGCACTTTATCCATTTAATCAATTGTTTTATTCAGGTGTCATGAGAAGAGGAAAAGTGGTTCTGGATTTACCTTCTCAATAGCATCTCTTACCTGCTGTACCTCTGTCATGTCTCGTCTTGTTTATCTTTATCTAAATTGAATAGTACCAATCTTTTCACTCTCTCTTCATTCAGAAGTCTTTTCACATCTCCACAAATTTCCATCATCCCAGCATAAGCTCTGTTATTCCTGCTATTTCCTTTCTGACTCAGAGTAATGAAAACTGCAGAAAAAGAAAGTTTTTTTACAGTAATGTCATTCTAATAGTCTCACTGTTATTTTTCTCTCCTGATTGATACCATTCATTTGAATTTTAACCACTGCAAGACATGGAGGGGAGCCCTTCACTGGGCTGTCCAGGGCGATGCCCCCACATCTTTCACAAGTGGTTACCATGAATTGAGAACCAGTAATATGATCCAGATCTTCCCTCATAATCTCTGGCATCACTGCTGATGCCGAGTGCTCCGGAGCCTCTCTTTATTCATTCTGTCAGACCAGAGAAGCTGATTGCATTTACTACTCTCCTAAGGCCAAACCCCAAGGATTTTACTCCTTATATTAAATCAAGCTTGTCCTGAAGGCAGTGGGAGTTTGCCAGAGCACAAGAACCAAGTCAGACTCAGTCCTTCAAACTCAGAGCAGTTCAGACCTTGTTCATAATGAGCACTGGGGCCAGAAGGTCAGAGGACTGGGAGAAGCTGTAATTGAAGAACATTTATTGTCAGATCATCAAAACAGTGTTTCCATACCTTGCAAATCCTCTCCCCACAAGCCCTTCACTTCTCTTTTGCTGGCTTTGAAAAGTGAGACTGCAGAAACATTTAGAGACAACAAAAGCCTCCATTCCACCCCTGCCAGCCCCCTTGGCTAAGCTGGTGAGCAGCACAGCTCCAGCCAAATGCACTGACTGGGCCACAGAGCCCAGGATGGGTTCACAGGGCTCTTGCTGCTTGCCCCAGCACTCTTCACAAGTACTGTCTTCTGTTTGCCATTACCTAAAGTCAGTGACAGATTTGCCACTCACTGCAAGCAGCCTATGACTTAAGGCATTTGAGAATATGGGCTGCCCTTAGCAAGCGTTTTTGGCAACCATTCCTTTCCTTGTTCAGGCTGGTAAGCAGCACCGCTGGTCAGACATGCTGAGGGATCTAGAGGCACTAGGGCAGAGAGCAGGTCATGCTGGCAGGGCTTGGCCCAGACACAGCCCAGCAGCCTGTCCTCAGCTCACAGCAGTGCTGAGGACACAGGGCAGCAGAAGGCAGTGCCAGTGGCCACGGGAATGTCTGCGAGGCTCTGGGCTCGGCACAGTTAGAACTGCCTTCCCAGCCCATGGCAAACCCCAGAGGCAACACAGGCAGAGAGCCTCTGCATTCACCCACTTAACCTGCCTGGTCCAGAGACCTGGCATGTGCTGACCGCCTGGAATTTGTGGGGCAGGACATTTGGGATCATTCATTCAAAAATTTTCTCAGTTCTCCTAATTTTTTATACCTTTAGGTGCCTACAGACTCATGTATCAGCTTCTTCTGCAACCTAAGAGAGACAATAGGATTTTATTGACTGTTACGGAAATAAATTTGCATGCATTTGTACAGCAGATACTGGGATGTATTGTTAGGCACTGAGCCACTTTGTCACTACCTGCTATTAAAATAAAATTTAATAATCTGTATCCATCAACTGTAGCCACCATGGACCAACAGGGACCACCTCTCAGTCATCATGCATTTCTAGCGTAATGAATATATTTGTATAAAATACACAATGGACATTTCAATTTCTAATACCACTGTCCCTATGCCATTTGCATTTGTTATTTGTATTCATGAACATTTCCAGAACTAGGAGAGAAAATAAAACATTTTTCTTCAGGAATTTGAGTGAGTTGCTGGACAGCTGATGGCAGGATATCATCATGATCCAGTCTTGCAAAACATATAATAATTATAATAATAATACAACCACCTACACCAAAACATAAAGGGAAGAAAACAGTGTGGGCATCCTGCTACTCTTTCTCTTAAACAAAGCCAGTTGGGCTGAAATATTAGAACCTCAGTTCAAACACAATCTCCTACTAGACCTGACTCCTGAAAAACAAAACATGAGAAGATCAGAAAAAGATAGAAAACCAATATTCTTCTCCAGCTTAAGTAACTTGCTTTTCGGATGGCCACGTTTTCATTTAGCTTTTCTTTTGATATGCTTGTTATTTTGCAGAGCCTTGAGAGGAAAACAAAACCTCTTCTGAAACAGGATGCCTTTGCCAGGCTGACTCAATGATGTCACAGCTCCAGAAGCAGTGGCCCTACAAGTTAATTCATGCTCATAGACTGTGCATGGAGGTTGCAGAGAATTATACTACATTATATCCAACATGCTGAAGAAAAGCAGCATTTATTAATTTAGGTATTTTATGACTTTATTTAATAGAATAGAACAGGAGAGAAATTAAAATATTAAACCAGGGCAATCCTGGATGGACTGTGGGCTTAGTATGGAAGAAAATCTCAACTGAATGACAAGAATGGATTATTTAAAGGTCTGTCAGATGACACAGGTCTGGCAATTTTGCCAAGCAAAATGCAACATTTGCCTCAGTTCCCAACAAGATTGTCTCACTAACTTTTTATTAGCTTGAGGTACTTCTTGGTAAAAATCAGTGTTCTGGGGAGCCCTTATGATGGATAAACAACACACACAAAAAGCTACACTGGAGAAGACTGCCCAAAAGGAATTCTATACCGAAGAAAACAGTAGATGAAGAGTAATGAATTAGATCTTAACACACACATGACAAGACCACAGTTAGGATGGGGCAGAGAAGACAAAGATTTCCTCTAGATCTTGAGTACAGGCAGTCCCTGCACCAACTCACTCATCACCCTCCACCCCTGGCTGAGCCTGACAGAAGCAGCATTAGGGCTACGTCTTCTGAGATAACAAACACATAAGTTAAACCAAGATTTGGCCTTAAAAAATCCATTTCAGGCATAGACCCATTCTTGCCCAAAGTATTTTTCCTAGAGGCACAGTTCTACAAATACCCTATATGAAATGTAAGTACCTGTGTTTCTCTGCTTGCACTCCCAGACTTTGGCTGTGGCATCCTGAATACAGCGGAAGACAGCAAAGAGTTAAATTCACATGTGCTATGTGAGATTTAGGTTAAAAATTGTTGAACCGCTAGGAGTTCTTTTTTACCAGATCTTTTTGTATTGTGCAAGAAAAAGGGGTTTGGGAAACAAGTAAAATAGTTCTGCTGGAGGCAAGCAGAGAAAGGATACAAAAATGAGGTTGAAAGAAATAGGCCTATAAATCTGACATCCAGTGCCCTGGTCTTGCAATGTGATCTGCACCTGCAACGAGAGCGATTGATTTCAGCAAGTCCCATACAAACCCAAGCACCTGTCACACACAGCCCCGGGCAGGGCTGGGGCTTGCACTGCTCCACAGCCTGGTCAGGTTTGGAACAACTTAATCACACACTGTGCAAGAGCGTAGATTTTCAAAGTACTTTTTGCAAGGAAAGATTCCCACAGACCATTTAGATTTCCTATATTTTCACAATGTTTTTGCTGTTGACTCACTACCATCATACCCTCCAGACCATCTATTTATGTGCCACACAAGGAGTGGCTCTTGCACAAACACATACTCCGGTCTCCCAACAAAATTGCCAAAAACGTTCTTTGAAGTTCACTGAATAACATTTCTAAGTAACATTCCCTGATTATCTTAATAACTGAATGAGATGACTTGCACAATTTCCTGCTTCAATTGTAAAATAGTAAAAGAGCAGGGATTATGCATTTAAATTTTTTCTTGTTTTTTTTTTAATTATGCAAAATACCATGATGAGCTGCAGTGTTCTAACAGCACCAATAGGTGGTGCTATGAATTTCAGCTATGGTCCATTATGACCAGTTGGGAAAGATGCGTTAATGGGGTGATGTTTAAGTTTGCAGAAGTTGCACATACCCCTCAATAAAGGCTGCAGTTCTTTGCTACGGTATATTAGTAAATACTTTCAGCAAGATCTAAAACTATTGTGTCAAAAAAAAAAAAAACCAAACCCTCACCACTTTTTTTTACTCTTCCCAAAGTCTCAGCAATCTCTTAAAAATGTTGCCAAAATGTCAGAGTAGTACTTAGATTTGGATAGAGAACTAATTTCATGTGCTGGGCACAAGAGAAGTTCACCTTTCACAAGTAAAAATTTGAAAGTATATAATTTAAAAATATTGTCTGAATGATAGCCAAAGGAAAATTATGCTTCAAAGTGACTTTCAAATCAATTTATTTTCAAATATACTTTATAGTACATTGCGGATATATTATAATTATTATGATATTCAAAAAAGGAAACAGATAAGTAAAATGTTGTCCTGGTGGATACATCCAAGCTGCTGTTAGAATTACATCCAGGAAAAAAAATGGGTAACCATAGTGTAGTTTCCAAAATATAGGCACTTCCTGGGTCAGTGAGTTCATTTATAAATCAGGCCCTTCTGAAATCATTACCTTTCTGCCATGCTGTATATTTACATCTACTGACTTAAATATTCCAAATACAGTAGGCAAGCCATGACGACCTTCTCTTAAGTGAAGGAGACAGACAAGAGTGCGTGTTCCGGTACATCTATATCTGGGGGAGAGAGAGAATGTGCACACGAGGCAGCGTGGGTAATGAGATCTCCTCTGCTATTACAAGCAACCTATGGCTCTGGGGCACCCGGCTCTCGGGGCTACGCACGGAATCCAAACCCGGCTGAGTTTGCCATCAGTCTTTATCTGAGAAGTGACCTGTTCTGTCCCGCTGGCTGCGGCCGTTCCGTTCCTGAGCGTTAACTAGCTCACAGCTAAGACACTGCATCACCCCTCCCAGCCTTTAGCCCTAGCCAAGATGAAAGCCCTCACTCGGTCAGGCTTAGCTACGATCCAGTTTATGGCCATTCCTTTGTTCCCAGTGTTCAAGTGAAGAGGGTTAATTACTTCTCTTTGTTACAATTAACGATGCTAAACGCCAGGGAAAGGGCAGAGCTGAAGAGCATGAATTACAGTTCCAAGCAACATTCTGGCATTAAAAAAAGCACTTTTCTGGCAAGACAAAAAAAATTGAAATTTTCCACATTAAAAAAAAAAAAGGCGTATCGATTTGGAACTGCTATATCACATCTTACAATGCTGCAACCCTTTTGCTTTAATAACAGCATTTTATTTCAATTCTTGTCATTTAGAACATTATACATACATACCAACCCTGATTACATATTTCAATATTCCCCAAATAATGTATTCCAGTCTTGTTCCTGACAGAAAACATCAGTGAAGT
>VYZQ01054857.1:68116-94737 GCA_013400655.1 Mystacornis crossleyi | reverse complement strand
CCCGCCCCTGTGGCGCCCTGTGCTCACCTGCCCCGGGCACGGGCGCTGTGCACCCCTGCCGCCCCCCAGGCCCAAGCGGCTGCTCTCGCTTTGGCGGAAAAGGGGAGGGGAGGCCAGTTCTGCCCCGGCGCCGCTGGAGTGCGCGATAAAAAGGGGAGGGGGAAAGAAAGAAACCCCTGAAGGGGCTGGGGTGGTCCCAACTCCGCCCGTTTGCGGCTAATGAGCAGCCTCGAGCGCGGGGCAATTAGCGGGTGTCAGCCCGGGGGAAGGCGGTGTGAGCGGGGAGAGCTGGTCGAGGGAGGCGACAGCAGTGCTCAGGTTGAGCCAGGAGGGGCTGAGTTTGACACACGGGTTCCGCAGGGAGGGTGGGGCGGTTCGCCCCTCTTGGTAACCATCACTTCGTGTGCCACGGTGAAAAATTGTAAACGGCGCCTACGAGGTTAATTGGAAACATTCCGCTAATGGAACGATGCCTGCGAGACACCGAATGTCTGAGCGCCAATTTAAACCTTCCCCCAGCCTCCCCGATGCAGTTTTTAAAAGAAGCAAATAGCATCGGAACTATTCGCTCTAGGCAGCTTCGTGCTTTTTTAAGTGCCCGAGCTTCACCTCTCCATGATTTAGGAGATCATCTGAAGTGATTTAAGTGATCGTCTTGCCTCGAGCGGTCTTTCAGCCTTTTGGTTAAAGTCGCTTTCAGAACGAAAATCTCCCGGTGGTCAGAGGGGTCTTAAAGGCGCCGCTTTAAAGAGCTTATTTTTAGCTAACAACTTAAGACTAAAGCACATCTGAAAGTTTACTTGTATGTATGTTCATGAATAATCATCCTTCACNATACGAGATACTGGGTGTAGCTCATTTTTAGGGAGCAGACTTGGGTTGAAAATTCGAAGTACACCCAGAACGCAGCTGTAGAATGTGGTATTGAAAACCTGCTCATTCTGAAGTTCGCTGTGTTAGTATAATTCATGTATGAAGTTCCCGCAGTGCCTGAGAGGGAAAAGAGCAAGTCTGCAATGCATATTTTTCTCTGCTTGACAGCATGCCTTCGGGGGAGTTATTTTTATATTAAAAATATGCGTTTATTTTACTTCAAAAATATGTAACGTGCCTTTGTTTGGAGGTTTTGAGTTTGTTTGGGGTTTTTTGTTGTTGTTGTTGTTGTTGTTTGTTTCGGGGGTTTTTTGTACATTGTTAAAAATTTTGTATACTTTATTCCTGTGTTTCTGCTGCTCACATAACTTAATAGGGGAATTGTGCATGTTTGCTGTATTATTGCTGACATAAATGACATGGTAAACCACTGAAAACAGAGGTGAAAGCTAACTGAATTTTTGTACCGAACCCACATGACAAGCCTAATTTCTATCTTAGTTGTGTATTCTTCTAGACACTGTCTTCTTGTCATTTAGAAATACTTAAAACTATGCAAATAAATTGCTGGTTATTCATATAGATTATTACGGATTCCTGCGGAGAAGAAGGAGCACAGCAGGAGAAGGTGGCACAGTTGCATCACCTTGGTTCTTTACCTGACCTAAACTGACATAGGTAGGAACATTTCGCACTAGCTGCGGATCTGTGATAGTGACAGATTTATATGCTAGTAAGGTCCTGGAATTTAATTTACCTGAACTGCAAAAGAAGTTTTGATAGATAAAGATACAGGATCGGGCCAATGCAAAAAAAAAAAAANAAAAAAAAAAAAAAAAAAAAAAAAAAAAAGGTCAATCGCTAAACAACTAGTGTCAGCTTCTTTTATTGTGTCTTAAATCCTGGTGTTGTTTAATTTTCTGACTTACTTTGGATATCCAGTTTGTCATGTCTGAGATTCAATGGCAGAAAATTCTACAGATCCAAATATCTTAGTAGGACTTTTAAAAGGATTATGTAGCTGTATGGATAATAAAAAAATGCAAAGAACTGGTAGTACAGGCATGTATAAGGGACAGAAATTTTTATACACCGGGGTGTAAAACAAGGACTAGATTTACATTACTGGAAATGGTGTTTCCTGGTGCAGGCTTTTTCATAATCCTTTATCATGGAGTTACTGTCCCTTACTTCACTTCATTTGGGACTGATATCTGTCTGAATAAACCACCTTTAATTTTGCCAACGTTTATATGTGTTTTCCTTTTTGAGTATCTTAAATCTTATTCCCTGCTTCATTCAAGATCTGTTCCGCAATAAAATAAGTGGGAGTTTTCCCAAAGACTGACAGGCACTGAATTATGCCCTAAAGGAATCATACACTATATTTCATGCAATGCCAAAGAATGAATAAGCATGAAATCTGATTAGATCTATTTTTCTCGTGTTACAGTTATTGTGGTTTGCATAATTGCTACTCAACATTTTTTGCAGATGATGTACATTTTATGCATGTTAGAGAAACAGATTTTTTCTTCCACACTTATTTATTTCATCCCAATATGTTGAATAGGTAGCTGCTCACAGAAAGAAAGAGTGAAGCAGTTAACTACGTGGGGAGTCCATAAGTGAAATTTTTTGCAACAGACCTTCAAGAGTGGTTTACACCTAAGGCTGTACTCCCTGGTGATGAGGACAGGATAGAGAGTGTAATTCCTGGTTTCTGTTTCTGACCCTGGGGACTGACTAGGTGTGTTACCCTCTCTCGGTTTACAGGTCTGTAGGTAGTAACTCAAGAGTCTGCCTTACTGAAGCAGGTTAAGAATCTTGTCTGCAGTGCTCCAAGAGTCACTGCAGAAAGACTTGTAGAAATACAAAGCATTGTGTGGAGACAGTAACAGAAACATAGGCAGAAATAGCAGAGCTCTTGCATGCCAGAAACATTCAGCCTGTAAGCACAAACTGAAGTCTACTTTAAAGTAAAGTAAATGCAGAAAGTGTGCTTTCCAGACGTGGGGAAAAAAAAAAAAACCAACAAAAAAACAAACAAAAAAAACCCCAAAAAAAACCCAACAAACAAAAAAAAACCCCACCACAACTCGTTTAAAGCACACTGTAGTAACAGTTAAGAGATTTTTTTTTTCTTCTCTTAGGTGTTTTAAGTGGCATAAAGACTGCTGTTTGGACAAGCTGAACACTTTAAACTATTTTTATTTTTTTGTTTGTGCTTTGTGGTTTGCTCTCGGTTTTGTTATTTGTTCAGGGCTTTTTCCAAGCTATGAGCTTCTGAAATGCAGTAATAGAAATCTTCTGATCATGATCTCTGCTGGACTAGAATTATATTACACTTCGGTGGTGTAATTGTGAGCCAGCTAAGGAATTTGTTTCACATTAGACCATTATAATTGTGAGTTCCAAACCTGGCCCTCTAATTCTGTTTGAATTATTCACTCCTGGTAGAGTCTATCACACTCATGTGCCTTGACTGTTCACTGAGAACCCCATGTCACAGGGCTTCTATGAACCTTACCTTGCCTTCTTCTTCAAAAAAAAAAAGACCTGTGTGCTCATAGCTTTACAAAACCCAGATCTTTATGATGGTGAATATCATCCTGGACATTGCTGGACCACAGAATAAAAAACCAGAAGTGTCATGTGAGAAAAAGATTAACACTCAAAACTCCGTTAGCGTGCGTGGTCTAAGGCTTGTCCAGTTGGTAGCATGAGCTCTGGAGCCCTGCCTAGCTGCCCTGAGAAATGAAAGCAGGTTCGCAGCTCTCCCCTCTCAGAGCAAGAGAGCTGCGTTATCGCCGTGCAGAGAAGCAGGCTCTGAGGTAATTCTTTAATCTGCCGCAGGAGGGTTGGCGGATTGCAGGAACACTGAACCAACCGCAGCCCCGAAGTGCTGCCTCAGCCCTTGGTGTGAATCATCCGGCAGCAAACCAGAACGGATAAAAGGGAAACAGAGTAAGGGAAGCGACAGGAATGAATGACATCCTACAGAGTCACGAGCTGTGTTAGCTCAGGTTAGCACTTCCTCTGAACACGAGTCTACATCTCCTGGCCAGGTCTATAGTTTAAATATACAGTTATACAAATACTTCAGGTTTGTTTGGGTTTTCTGCCGGTGCTAAACCGTTTGGTAGAACCTCTTCTGGTCACTCAGCCCTTTTCTCACCAGTAAGTCAAAATACCCATTCCATGTTTATTTAACCGTCAGAAATCTTGTTCAATATCAACAGAAAAAAAAAAATTAGCAAAGAGCAAAATCTTCTTCCCCTTCGCCAGCCCAAACACACACGGCAACTGCGGAGGCACAGGGAAACTGGTGTGTTTCTGATGCAGAAAGTCAGGGACACATGTAAGGTTCAGTCTTTTTCCATGGAGGAAGAAAAGGCGCAGGTTTTGCCACTTCAGTGGGCGCCGTCATGCATCTGCCATCCCCGTTCCCAAGCAGCAGGCGGCATCCAGCTCTGGGGTTGCTGTGCTGACTGCACAGAGGGCGGCAGGACTGCAGCCCTGTGGAGCCTGGGTGATCTGGAGGTGCCCACACACTGCCTCCTCCCAGCCCTGGGCAGTCTCTGTGTGTCGTTTTCTCTACCAAGCCCCTGCCCTCACAGCCCCACCTTTCCAAGGGTGCCAGAAAGGCTCGGGCTGGCTCTGGGGTGATAGAACTCATAGTGTCAACTCAAAACAGAAAGAACTGCCTTTTTTTTTTTTTTTTTTTTTTTTTTTTTTTTTTGTTATTATAAGGAAGGACACACATAATTCCCNNNNGGCAGCCATTTTCTCCATTGCCATAACATGACTGTTCTTTGCCTGTTCCCCAGAGCTTTACTAGTACATAATTTCCAGATTATCACTTCCATCTTGTGCATATGGAGATGCTACTCTAGTAGAGTTCATCCTCAGGAGAAAATATTATGCATTTTAAATTGTTCTCCTTGTCTTTTCCCTGTAGATATATTTTATGCTAACAGGGAATGCAATCTTCAGCACAAACTCGGGAACAACATGGTGAACTATAATAATTATTGGACCTGTTAGGTCTATTATGGAAATAAATCTTCTGTGAACCAACATTTTCCCTCTTATGTTTCACAGAGAGACAGTAACCCTTCTGCTGTCAATGAATTAATTTGCTAAAAGAAGCTGGAGTTCATAGATAAATCTTGAGATTATTTCTCATTTACATATTAGCTTAGCATTTATGTGCAGTTCCATTTGTGTGATACTCCTGGGGACAATCCAGGGAACAATATGAATCATCTAATATGTTAAAATTAGGCTACAATAGAAGGGGAGAAAACCTGCCTTTTTATTTTTTTAATTTTGAAATATTTAGAATAGCCTTTGTGATTAATTATCTAGCCCTGTATGCATAGTGTTCCAGAGTCATTTTTGCATCTGTCTGATGCAGGAGCATACTTGAAGAAAGCTTTCTGTGCTTAGACTCCTTCAGAGTGTGCATTATCTCAAGGACTACTGTTTGCGGCTCGTGTGATATCCTGGTTCAGACATGGATTGTTTTTTTCTTCTTATTTATGGTGAAGAAACAAGGTCAGAGGCATAAATGAAAGCAGGACCAGTGTACTTCCTATTTCCTGTGGAGTCCCCAGAGCTCTGGTTTGAAATAATTACTGCTGTTAATTAATGATTTGCCAGCTGTCTGCAGTAATTTTATAGCATTTATGTATGCAGAGCCATTGTGCCTCACATTCCTGCTTGAGAATCAAGAAGCAAGACACTAGAATCACACTTATATGTTCCTTTGTTATTTTGAATATGGTCTGCTTGCACAGATCACACTGTAAGGCTCGCTGAAGAGGTTTGGCAGCAGCAGAGATTTACTTTGGGACATTTTAGACATTATCATTCCAATTACTGCTTGATTTTGGTAGTAATACATCAGGAAAAAGGCAAAGTGGCCTGTTTATTCTTACTTTTCAGGTACACATCGGTTTAAAATTGGAGTGAAAAAGCTGGGCACTATAATGTGTTAGCCAGACAGATTCTTACAGAAAACATAATTCCTGTGTGTGTTAGTGGCTGCCCCACTGCCCTGAATGCCTGCACTTAGCTGCAATGCATGCACGGCTTTGCTTGCCTCCTTCCATCACTCTTTCATAAAACCCTTATTTTTCCTGAAGGTTTGGGAAGCCAGATGGTTGCAGTAACAGAATTCCCAGTGACCAGTTCCACTCCTCTGTAGCAGTCCTGCAGTTACAGTTGGCTCAATATTTAGTTCAGTATTTGTTTCCCATTCTCTGCTTTGAGGGCTTCTGTCGATGTGGGCTGTTAAGCAGCTGTGGCATTTCTGACAGAAATGGCAATATCTTACTGGTGGCTGACTGTGCACACCCTATACAGTGTTGAGAGTGGGAGCCCACTACTCTGGAACTGATTAATCTGGGCGGTTTGGTGTCCTGGTTTCAGCTGGGAGAGAATTAATTTACTTTCCAGTAGCTGGTACAGTGCTGTGTTTTGGATTTAGAGTGAGAATAATGTTGATAACACACTGATGTTTTAGTTGTTGCTAAGCAGTGGTCAAGGACTCCTCAGGGTCTCATATTGCCCTTCCAGAGAGTAGGCTGGGGGCACAAGAAGTTCAGAGGGGACACAGCTGGGGCAACGGACCCAAACTGGGCAAAGAATATTCCATACCATACGACAACATGCTCAGTATGCAAACTGAGGGCACAGCTGGTCAGGGGCCACTGCTCAGGAACTGTCTGGGCATCGGTCAGTGAGGGGTGAGCAAGAGCGCTGTGCATGGTTGTTTTGTATATAAGAACAACAACAACGAACCAACTATTATTGTCGTGGTGGTTGTTATTATAATTATAATTACTGTTGTTGTTATTATTATTATCGTTACTTTCCCCCAACTGAGGGCACAGCTGGTCAGGGGCCACTGCTCAGGAACTGTCTGGGCATCGGTCAGTGAGGGGTGAGCAAGAGCGCTGTGCATGGTTATTTTGTATATAACAACACCAACAACGAACCAACTCTTATTGTCGTGGTGGTTGTTATTATAATTATAATTACTGTTGTTATTATTATTATCGTTACTTTCCCCCAACTGAGGGCACAGCTGGTCAGGGGCCACTGCTCAGGAACTGTCTGGGCATCGGTCAGTGAGGGGTGAGCAAGAGCGCTGTGCATGGTTATTTTGTATATAACAACACCAACAACGAACCAACTCTTATTGTCGTGGTGGTTGTTATTATAATTATAATTACTGTTGTTATTATTATTATCGTTACTTTCCCCCAACTGAGGGCACAGCTGGTCAGGGGCCACTGCTCAGGAACTGTCTGGGCATCGGTCAGTGAGGGGTGAGCAAGAGCGCTGTGCATGGTTATTTTGTATATAACAACACCAACAACGAACCAACTCTTATTGTCGTGGTGGTTGTTATTATAATTATAATTACTGTTGTTATTATTATTATCGTTACTTTCCCCCAACTGAGGGCACAGCTGGTCAGGGGCCACTGCTCAGGAACTGTCTGGGCATCGGTCAGTGAGGGGTGAGCAAGAGCGCTGTGCATGGTTATTTTGTATATAACAACACCAACAACGAACCAACTCTTATTGTCGTGGTGGTTGTTATTATAATTATAATTACTGTTGTTATTATTATTATCGTTACTTTCCCCCAACTGAGGGCACAGCTGGTCAGGGGCCACTGCTCAGGAACTGTCTGGGCATCGGTCAGTGAGGGGTGAGCAAGAGCGCTGTGCATGGTTATTTTGTATATAACAACACCAACAACGAACCAACTCTTATTGTCGTGGTGGTTGTTATTATAATTATAATTACTGTTGTTATTATTATTATCGTTACTTTCCCCCAACTGAGGGCACAGCTGGTCAGGGGCCACTGCTCAGGAACTGTCTGGGCATCGGTCAGTGAGGGGTGAGCAAGAGCGCTGTGCATGGTTATTTTGTATATAACAACACCAACAACGAACCAACTCTTATTGTCGTGGTGGTTGTTATTATAATTATAATTACTGTTGTTATTATTATTATCGTTACTTTCCCCCAACTGAGGGCACAGCTGGTCAGGGGCCACTGCTCAGGAACTGTCTGGGCATCGGTCAGTGAGGGGTGAGCAAGAGCGCTGTGCATGGTTATTTTGTATATAACAACACCAACAACGAACCAACTCTTATTGTCGTGGTGGTTGTTATTATAATTATAATTACTGTTGTTATTATTATTATCGTTACTTTCCCCCAACTGAGGGCACAGCTGGTCAGGGGCCACTGCTCAGGAACTGTCTGGGCATCGGTCAGTGAGGGGTGAGCAAGAGCGCTGTGCATGGTTATTTTGTATATAACAACACCAACAACGAACCAACTCTTATTGTCGTGGTGGTTGTTATTATAATTATAATTACTGTTGTTATTATTATTATCGTTACTTTCCCCCAACTGAGGGCACAGCTGGTCAGGGGCCACTGCTCAGGAACTGTCTGGGCATCGGTCAGTGAGGGGTGAGCAAGAGCGCTGTGCATGGTTATTTTGTATATAACAACACCAACAACGAACCAACTCTTATTGTCGTGGTGGTTGTTATTATAATTATAATTACTGTTGTTATTATTATTATCGTTACTTCCCCCCTTCCTTTTCTGTCTTATTAAACCGTCTTTACCTCAATCCACAAATTTTACTCTCTCTTTCTGAATCTCTCCCCCATCCTTCTGCAGGGAGAGGGAAAACAAGTGAGGAAGCTGCTGTGTGGTGTTTAGTTGCCAGCCAGCTTAAACCACCACAGCCATTTTTTGGGCACCCAGCATGGTGCCAAGAGGGTGAAGACAATGACAGGTCTGACCAGAGTGTTTTAAAACAAAATTTTATACACATTCATTATATTAGTTTAATAGCCACTGGTCACTGTGTTGATTTATTTGCTCACAGAGTTGTTGCTCTTGTTCTCAGAGTTGCAGTACGTATCACCTTACTTGCTGTGTACGTTCCCTCTTGTGGTGTTTGTCACCTCTGGGGGCTGGGTTAAGGTCCTCGTTTTGTTGTTGTTTGTAACACTGGCCTCTGAGAAGATAAAATTGCTGGTCGTGAGACTAATCTGGTATCTGTACTCAGACTGCCCTCACCTCCATACTTTGGGAGCCATCTCTCAGAAACTAGTAAATTTATGGCTTCTCCTTAAAGACCCAAGCTATGGATGAGACAAAGTGGGGGAAGGTGTCCCCCACTACTTCACCCTCCTTTCCTCATTTTCGCCTTCCCCTTTTCCTTATTCTCCAAGCTAGTTACAATAGTTCTTGAGAATTTTGAATATTATTGGGATGTTCAGACTGGCATGTTTCTGTTGATACGTCTTACATTACTGAATGTGCTCCAGATCTTGTTTAAAGTTAAATATCTATTTACGAATACCATCCACAGATCTACCTGGAGGCTGGACAGCTGTGAGTTTCAGGGTGTATGGGAGAGTACGGGCAAGTACCTAGGACAGTAGGCACCTCCAATGTTTTGGACTTCATCCCTGAACAAGAGCAGAACCCTGAAAAATTAGAAAAATATTTGGAGAAAGTGAGCTGTCACCCTGGCTGCTCCTGAGAGACACAAATCACTGCAACATGCTGAGGCCTGGCCCACACCCACTGAGCCCTGTTCAACACCACTCAAGGGTGAGAGAAGGTCTCTTAATCTGACAACAGTACCCTCAAGGGCAAGAGAAGGTCTCTTAATCTGACAACAGTACCCTCAAGGGCGAGAGAAGGTCTCTTAATCTGACAACAGTACCCTCAAGGGCGAGAGAAGGTCTCTTAATCTGACAACAAAGTGACAGGGAGTGCAGCTACTCCAACCCCCAAGAAGTGGCTGAACCAGAGAACCAACCCATGTCATTATCAGTCACTCCTCTACGCATGAAGAAATGTTGGAAGCAAAAGTCCACTCATCCAATAGAGGAAGAAACTCTTCCCTTACTTAAGGGAAGAAATGGATGAGGCAGACTACTCCCAATCAGGGCCATCATGAGAATGGAAGGAAGAAGAGACAGAACTCATAAACAAGGCAGTAACCACCCAGTCTCTACCCCTGCATTTGCTGCAGGATATGTGAAGAGATTTCAGCCGTCTTCCAGGTGAGCACATTGTCAGCTGTTTGCTCCAGTGCCGGGATAACAGGGTCAGTAGCCTGGAATTAGAGGGTAGGGAAGCCAAAAAGCTGGGCTCTGTTTCTAGGGAAATGGGCATTGACAAAATGATTGGAAAAGGGGCATGAGGCCTCAGCCTCTGGACGTGTCTCCAGCTCAGGAGAGAAGGAAGGGTATCCCTTCCAGGAAGATGTTATATATCACCCAGGCAAGCGGATCAACATGGAGAGAGATATCCTGGACCTGAAGAAATTAGCTGTGCTGGACATGAAAAAGTGTCTTGGTTTCAGCTGGGATAGAGTTAATTTTTTTCCAGTAGCTGGTGCGGTGCAGTGTTTTGGACTTAAGATGAGAATGATATTGATAACACACTGATGTTTTAGTTGTTTCTAAGCAGTGGTCAAGGACTCTTTGGCTTCTCACATTGCCCTGCGAGCAAGTGGGCTGGGGACCTAAGAGGTTGAGAGGGGACACAGCCACGACATCTGACCCAACCTGGACTAAGAGTTATTCCATACCATGTGCCATACATACCCCAGTATAAACTGTGGACACGGCTGGCCAGAGGGCGCTGCTCAGGAATTGCCTGAGCAGTGAGTGGTGAGCAATAACACTGTGCATCATTTGTTTTGTATATTCTAATGATTTTAGAGTTCTTATTTTTGCTATCATTATTACTATTTTCCATTCCTTTCCTGTCCTATTAAACTGTCTATACATCAACCCACAAACTTTGGTCCAATTCTCTCCACCATCCCACTGAGGAGGAGTGAGTGAATGGCTATGTGGTGTTTAGCTGCCCACCAGCCTAAAACACAACACTGGCTTAGTGTTTAAGCTATTCCTGACCCCCTGCTGCTTTGAGTTCCTCTACAGGGTTTGTATTTTTCATACCTCCTCCTCGAAGATATTGTTTAGCTTGTGTATAACTCCTTGTAGACAAAATACTCCTTTGTAATGTGAGAAAAAAGAAACAGCACATGAGTTTATCTAAAACACCGATGGAAAAATAAAGCAATGCTACAGTAATTTCAGTTTTCAGTAGTCTGAGTAGTGATGCACTCTGAACTTGAATTAGCAAGGTTTCATCGTATTGCAGTTCAAAGCATAGGTGCAAGTGGTTCACCGCAGTAAATGGCAAAATTTCTGTGGAAGGCCAGTAACGGTGCAAGGATTTGGAGTCTTTTGAAACAGATGGTGTTACACAGATTTTGGATCACAACAATAGCAAAAAATGTAGAACGACTGGTTGGTTTATAGGTATATGTATAGCACAGGAGTGATCTAAAGATTTACAGGTCCCCTCTGAGGTTAGACTGTGCTTATTTCTGTATCACTTTTACACTCCCTTGATTCAGAAGTCTGCAGTTTTTGCTGTCTTTATCAGATTTGTCACTCACAGGGAAATGTCTTTCAAATAAGCACCTTAAAATACTAGATATTGAATTACTAAGACCATAAAGCAAGGTTAAAAAAAGGTGCTTAGATACCAGCAGGCACAAAATATGCCAAAAGATTTCTCTTCTCCTCCCTCTCTCCCATCCCAAACAATCCTTTTCAATATTGAACAGGTTTGAGAACAATCCAATCCAGCAGGTCAAGATAGGGTCAGATTTCCTGACCTGCTTGCCCTCACCTCTTGATAATCTAGAAATGAAAATCAATTCTTGTCTTCGAGCTTGTGAGGAGCTCATAATTGCTTTAGACTAAAGCACCGAGTGCCTGCTTTTTCTGCCACCTTTCAATTCTTAGAGATGGGAACGTCATTTTTCAAGTCGAGCGCACTGTCAGAATTAGATTGCGTGGTAACCAAGTAGAAAGATTTCTGCTCAGAATGAGATTTCTTCTCACTGCTGTGCCTTTTATTTGGGTCCACATTCCTTTTTTCACTCTTATCCACAGGGATATCATAATACATTTTGAGTGTATTATCTATGGAATATAATTATTTTTATTAGAGACAAAACTGGAGCTCTTTTGTAGCCACTGAAATTAATTGATAATTAAAAACTAAGGCTAAATTTGCTTCTTGATCTTTTGTTTGCTACACTTTCTGCCACAATTCATACCAGTCAAATGTGGGTAGAATTACACCTTATTTTTATTAAGTATAGATTTTAGCCAATTAAACTGAACATAGTACCTATTCAATTATGATAGAACATTTCTCGGCCATTTTGGACTGCTGTGAATTGCTTTCCTGACAATAAGTTTGTGGGAGGCTGTGGTGTGCCAGCTATCTGGTGGGGTTTACCCAGCACAGTGGGCTCTGACAGGCAGGTTGCTGCCCCTGGAGTCAGCAGAATGGAGCTGGAAATCTTGTCCCAGTTATCAGCTGGGGAGGAGGGAACTTTCTTAGGACGATACTCCCTTCTTACTAGATTTCCTGTGTGAGCCTGAAACCTCAAACCTTTACCACCTTATCTGCATTGATTTCCAGAACAGATAATAAAATGAGGGATACAGCTGCCTTTTTTTGTTGTTGTTGTTGTTTGGTTTTTTGTTTTGGGGGTTTTTTTTTTTGTTTTGTTTTGTTTTGTTTGGGTTTTTTTTGTTTTGTTTTTTGTTTTTTGTTTTTTTTGTTATCTGGGGGATCCTGGGGACCATGGGGGAAAAATAAGGTGAAAGAGTGATGTATCAGTTTCCTTTCAGCAGTCTTTTCCTTTTTACAGCTCATGAGTGTATGTATATCTATTTTCATCTATCCTGATTAAAAATATCCCGTTTGTGATATTGGTGAGGGCTTGACTTTCACAGTTTGTGTTTCTTATTCTTAATGCTGTGGCTATTATCTAATGAAAGGCCACTCTCACCTCTGGGGAAGAAGATCAGAAGTTCTTTCGCTGAACAACTCTAGCATTTCTGACAGCACAGGTATCCTACATACCTGTATAAAAATTGGAGAGAATGCAGCTCTTTGCCCACTACTCTTCTGCAGCTAAGGTTTGTGATTTGCCCAGAAGAGCCATTTAGATTGCGAAAGAAACCATAACTAAGACAATGATTTATTGCTAGAATGATTATTTTTTTAATGCATAGATATCGAATGAACATTTTTATATCTGTTTTTACCTCATTTGGCAGCTGAGGGTTTCAGTAAGGAGAGCTGCCAAGAATTACAGTAAAATAAAACCTAAATATTTAATTCTGTCAACGAATGATGGTAGGGTATCAATAGCTAAGAATAGTCTAAAAGTTTAGGGGGAAAAAAAAGAGGAAAAGGAGGAAAGACAATCCTTGCTGGGATGACCAAAGTAAGGGTAAGATCAGAGTAAGAGAATTTGCTTGTTTGTTAGTTTGTTTGGGGCGGCTTTGTTGGTGTTCTTTTTGTGGGAGTTTTTTGTTGTTTGGCTCTGTTGTGGTTGGTTGGTTGGTTGGTTGGTTGGTTGGTTGGTTTTTGAGATCCATGCTGGCTCTTTACTCTCCTTTTCAGAGACTCTGTTACAGCAGGTAAACTCACAGAGTAAAGTGAGGGCTTGGTGCTATCAGTTTCTCTTTCCTGACAAGGAAGAACATCAAAACAGGAGGGCATCTTTCACTAAACAAAGCCCATTTCTCTTCCAACACCGGCTGGCCCAGGGAAGCTGCATCAGGTAATGTCAGCGGAATCTCTCTGGCATCTTTCTCCTCACTTCACGGATTCAATCCTTCCTTCTCTCTGGCCACTCCCCAGATGGCACAGCCACAGTGTTCATGAAAGGAGGTTTGAAACCCAGGGCCCATCTTTACCCTTCTTGATGTCATGAGAATTGCACACACTGATTTTGAAAGTTGCATTTGGAATTGCACTTGTTGATACTACAAATTAGCATTGCTCTTGAATGGAGAATGAAATAATACGTACTTAAGTCAGGTAGAACTGAAGCACATGAGTTTTGTATTCATGTACTTGCCTGTACTAACATGTAAATGAATGTTTCTGAATTTTTCAGTTCAACGTGATCAGAAATATCAGTGTCCTCTGTTTACATTCCTACGCTTGTTACACTGTCTCCACAAGGCAAGTTCTGGTTTCTTGAGCATATCAGCCACATTCTGAAGTTTTAATATATCTATGGTATTTGAGAACTTGTTAAAATGTAACTTTGATATGGAACTCCTGTGATTATTAACTAAGCTTGTGTTCCTACAGAAAACAGTTTTCAACTGAGTAACTTCTTTTTCCTTACATCTTGTTTCCTCTGTGCAGAAAAGTCTGGGGTTCTCAGATGGGCTTGAAAACTGAAAGTGCGGAGGTGTGAACCAAAGACTCTGCTTCTGGTTCTCAAATAAAAAGGCAGGGGGAAAAGACTTTCTGACCAAATGTAATTTGAGAGCAAGAATGAATTTTTCTTCATTTCTTTGTTTTGCTTTTGATAATTAGACCAAATCACTATAACATATTCTGCACTGAATTACTGATATGCACTTTCAACCTCAGCCCCCAAGTCCCACTGTTTCTGACTGGGAATAACAAACACACTTCCTCCTTTAATGTGCCCCTTGAGAAGTGACTAAATACAAATATTTATCGCTGCCTTCCTTGCTTGTATGCATCATCCCAGATGTTAATGTTGAACCCCAATTTTTTTTTTCCCTGTTATTTCTTGCTCCTGAGGGCTGTGCAAAGCTGATTGAGCTCAGGCTGAGACCTGGGGCCTGTCCTGCTGGTAGGAATGGGCTGGTTCCAGGTGGAGGGTGGCCTCAAGATCACTGCTAAGCTTGTAAATGACTGGACATGTAGCATGATGCAAAATGACATGTTGCCTTCAGAGTCTGCAGGTCAGAGAGAAAGAATGTTTTTTCCAGTAACTTCAGGGAAATGGAGTCTGCGAGACCTGATAACACACATGCCTCTTGGTCACCCCATTTTTATAGACCTTTTCAGAACTTCTACAGTTGCAGCAGGTTCTAATTTGGATTCCCATTTTAAATCTTCCTTTTCTATATCAGTGTTTCAAAAGTTGGTGATTTTAGTGTCCCTGGTGTCCAGCCTGAACCTCATGAGGAAATCCAAGAAGCACTCTGGCAGCCAAACCAGACAAACAAAACTCATTTTTCGTTTGGTTCATTGGCTGGGTTTTTTTTCGTGGAGTTTTATTTTGACTTGCAAAGTCACTTTACAGACAGGAGTGCTTCAGATCTGTAGCACAGTCAGGGCTCTATTAACTCATATGCCTGCTGGATGTTGATTTAGATCCAAATCACCTTAAAAATGAAGCTATCTACCTGTAGACCTTCACTCAAGAGGAGCAATATTTACTTTTTTCCTTACTTAGTGCACACAGCATTATATATTATATGGGTAGCATGAATGGTACATAAATCTAAGGTTCTGGTTTTGACATTCAGTGGTATTGCTAATGAAAGAAGTATGTTTCAAACAACTTTTGTATAAATCATGGTTATTTTTGTAGAAGATTAAACAATAGTTTGGTCCCTTAGGATATTCATGAACAGATGAAAAATTAACCGCAGGGTCTTTAATGTTTTATAAATCTGCACTACATTCCTGCAATGGAGAAATAAAACCCATGATTTATAAGCCAGCAGCCCATGGTAAGATATTTACTTTTGCAGAAGCAGGGCTGCACATTAGGCAGGGCTGGTACATTTTGTTTATCAAAATCTGGGATATTCTCTGATGAGTTGCATTTGTGCAGCGAGTTGCACCTAATTGTGCATGGAGGGTAATTTTATAGTAACTACATTGTTTATTTGCTTGTGTGCAACAGCTGTGTCTCTGGATTTGCAGGTTTTGGGTTGTCAGACAAGCAGTGGATACAGCGAACATCCAAGGAAGTCCATTACTCATAAACGTTTAATGTAGGACTTTTAATGCAAATGTAATATAAGATATCCTTTACAATCCAGACTACCTGGCAATCCTAGAACGAAGCCAGGTCACAGCAGGCCTTGAACACACAGCAGAGAATTTCTGCATTGGCCAGCGGGCCAAAAGATCAACCTTGGGCTCAAAGGCAACATAACCCCCACCCCGCCCCTGTCAAGGTGGAGAGCAGGTTTGAGGGAGGTTCAATCTCACTGCACATCATGACACAAGCTTTTCATCCTGCCCACTGACCTGTTGTGTATTTAAGGGTAGGTGAGACTATTTGGTGTCGGTCCCTTACTAATCTGGATGTTGTGGACAGTTTAGCCACCTCCTCTTGCCTTGGCTCCAGATTGCAGTGATGTGCTCATGCCCAAACAATTAGGGTAGGGATATTAGGTCTCAGCTCCCACAGTCAGCTCTGCATAGGGATAACTTCAGCTGCAGGAATCATTTCATCTCATTTTTTCCAAATATGCACAATTACAAATCCCTTTCACTTGCTGTGGCAGAGAAATGACAAGAAAACCTGTGAACCTGCGAGGAAACTTCTTTTATATCATTATATATCATGAGCAATGCTGCTATTCACTGCATGCTGTATTCAGTGTCACACACTTCCTTCATACAGTAGAATGGAATATGCTCTGCTGGGAAAACTGGGGCACATGGGTCAGACTGGAGAGAAGCGGCCAGAAAGCACGATTCTTGTTCAGTGGAAAGGCTGGGCTTTAGGTCATCTGGTTTTCAGCCCAAACTGAAAGATGCTTCTACCAGGGGGACACAGAAATTCCCTGGCTGTGAGGCCCATGGCTCTTCCCTGCCTGAAGGAAGGACATCAGGCCAGCCTTCCCCTGGAGGTACTGTGAGGTCCCCTGTGCTCATTTCAGACAACAGAGTTTTTACCAGACACGTGCCGTGTGCTTTTGGGAAAACTCCAGCTGGTCAGGTGGGTCCCAGGTACCTGCTTCCCACAAAGGCGGGTGTGAGACCTGTCCCAAGGATTCCAGGTATCCGTGTCCCAAGGATCCCAGGTATCCATGTCCCAAGGATCCCAGGTATGCTTGTCCCAAGGATCCCAGGTATCCGTGTCCCAAGGCTCCCAGGTGTCCCTCCAGCACTGCGTCGTGGCGGCAGATGGGCAGCAGGGGGAGCTCCGCGACCGCGCAGCCGCTGGCGCTGCTCCCGATTTCCCGTTGAGTTCCTCATCCTCCGAATGCCTGGGATTGGGAATAAATGTGCGCCTGTCCCTACCCCTGCGAACACCTGTACGCCTGAGAGCCTATAGGTGTGAGTGCCCACACCACAGGCGTAGCCATACGCCCGCACATCCCTCTGGATACAGGTATTTCCTCCCTACAACCTTCCCATGACAGAATTAAAAGTACAAACCCCGACGATGCAAAAAAAGCATTAAAAACACAAACAAAACCAAATAAAGCCAAACAAAACAACAAAAACAAACAAACAAACAAACAAACAAACAAAAGGCAAAAAAGTCGACCTCCCGAAAAACAACAGGGAAAAAAAAAACAAAAAAAACAACAAACCATGAAATTCCTTCCCTAAAGCAGGTAGGGAGGATTTGAGGTCAAGAAGCGTCTGTGCAAAAGTAAAAGGAGAAGTACAAATTAAATAAGCATATCGAAAAACCAACCCCAGCTTGATACAGTAGGACTTTAAGACATAACTGAATTAATTGAAAAGGCTAAGGCCCAAGCTTTAGGAACACAGACTATGTGCCACAATTGCATGGATCCTATTCATTTTAGCTAGTGACATCAGCTAGAAATTGAAAACTACTTTTAAAAATACCAAGCAGTTGCAATTGCCAAGCTGCTGTGCTTTCCCTGACTTGCTGTGGTTTAAAATGCTTCCTTTAGGTTTTCGGAAATACAGATACTCACAATTGTCATGTGGTGTAACTCACACTGCTTAGGTCAGCCATTTGTGAATGAAGAGTAATTCTGAATTAATTAAACATCAAGGTCTGGCTGTCCATTTCTGCTCCACATCCAGTGGTACTGATCTGTGTGCTTCGGAGAGTGAGAGTTAAATAACTTCATTGCCATGCTGCTGGCTGATTGATAACAGAAGGCTGCAGCTAGTGCTTTCTGTTTCCACAATGCGGTATTGTTCAGTAACATAATAATTTAGTGATACTGTAAGGTCAGAGCACTTACAGTTTATTGTCTCACTGGGCAATAATCTGAAGTTTTGCCTGGAATATTTGTGGGCTTTTGTGTTTTTTAAAAGGCACAAATTAATTTGAAATCCAAATTTTTTCAGGGTATGGAGCAAAGCCTGATCCTAGCTATGGCCAGGCAACCAGTGCCAGGCAGACAAAGATGCTATTTCAGAATTGCTTCAATATAAGCCAAAGCTTTGGCCCCATACAGAAGCCTTTTAAAATGATGTATGTATTTGCTGTGTGTATTGTGCAGGCATCACAAAAGTAGTCACTGCATTGGTAATGTGACAGCTAAAGTAGCTGTTTTCACATTTCAGGGCTTAGCATTATCAGCAGATGCTGGTGGAACAACCCAGAAACTCAAAGCACAGCCCAGAGCAGATAAAACACTTTTTATGTTACCTTTAATTTGAGGGGGAAAACCCCGCAATTTCTCATTCTGATAAGAAAAGAAACTTTCATGTGATGGTGTACATTCATGTAAATAGGTTTTGAGGCTGTTGGTTTTCCCCATGGGCATCAGGAAGATGCTGCCTCCAAGTGTTCTGGTCTGGAGAGGAAAAATGAATGGTAGGAAGGAAAGGAGGAAAAGGACATCCCTACTGAACTGTGAGCTCTGCCATAGAGCTGGAAGAATTGAGAAATCTGCCCAGCGACCCTGCAAAAGAAACAGAAGACACGCCAGTTGTTCGTTTTTGTGCTGATAAATTCTTCAAGCAAAGGCTGGAAACTGCCAGCTGCTGGACTCACCACCAAAGCACAGCAAGCTGAGCGTTAACTCCGCACTCCTTGACATGGGTTACAGTGAGCATTTTGCATATCACTGAAAATACTGAAAGCACTGATCAGCAGTGCTGCCATCATGTCACTGGCATGGCCAGCAGTGCTCAGACCTCCCCACCCACCTGCTCAACAGCCCATACAGAAATTTAATAAATAAACCTTTGGAGATCCCACCCCTCCCTGGCTGGGTTTGGCACACTTCAGATGCAGCACAGCAGGAGTCTTTTTATGGGGCCTTACCTTTGACTGTGCAGTCAAACGCTCCCTGCTCATATCTGTGAGTTGAGAGCATCTCCCTCTCCTCTGGATCAGCATGGCTGCTGCCAAGACCTTTGTCCCTGAGAAGGAGCCCTGGGAACAACAATCCCACTTTATGTGGAATAGCATCACCAAGAATATCTTCTTTGCAGCATTTTCCCTTTCAGAGGAGCCAGAGATGTGGTAGCAGCAGATCAGAGGGTCCTGTGCCCAAACAGAGGCACACCATGTTGGCTTCTGGAGGCTGGCATTGTTGTTCATCCTAATTTTTGCCATAAGTGATTCAAAAAAAGCAAGGATGGAGTCTAGAAGCATCTGGATGATCTTAGCTCGAAAAAAAAGGTATAACAAAGCCTCAGCTGGCTGGCTGTGAGGGGCACAGAATTCTCCCTCTGTTAAATGCTTGCCTTCCATTGCAAAAGAAATTGTGGAGTGCCATCCATGGAAGTGCTGAAGGTCAAGCTGGACAGGCCTTTGAGCAAGCTGCTACAGTGACAGATATCCCTGCCCACAGCAGGGGAATTGGACTAGGTGATCTTTAAAGGTCCCTTCTGAAACAAACCATTCTCTGATTCTATGGAAACCACTTCACATGGACCCACTGCATTTTCACTTGTTTAAGTTTCCCCAGCACTTTTGCCCTCTGGGGCACCATTCAAGATACTTGGCATAAGAAGGAGGAGAGCACCCTAACAGATGATTCCCACCTCCAGGGGTAGAAAGGCTTCTCTGTGAGGGGTTGGGAGATAATGTTAAATTTAACTTAATGAATTCCCAGATATCTTTCCCCCGCGAGAGCAGTTAAAAAAAATCTGTTGGTGAACTTGGCTGAATGTATTTTAGAGTCCTGACAGTATCAGGGATAATAATCAAGGGATCAGTTCTGTTGCCATATCCATGTTTAGTTCATGTCTGCATTCATGTCCATGTCTGGACATGACTCTCCAGATGTTCAATCTTGATTTTTTTTGTGTGGAGGTGTTGATATTCTAGAAGCTACATCAAAACAAGTTAATTCATTTGAGAGAGGTCACTGAAGAGCCTGGTGATCAAGCAGTGATGACTTAAGTCCCAAAGTACTGCTATTTTCTCCATCAGTTTCCACTACAATGCTCTGAACTGTACATTGTGAATGGTATCTTTTTTCTTATAAGTAACATTCTTGCTATAGGAAAAGGGCCCACAAGGTGGCTCAGGTGGAAAAGAAATGCAGAGTTTTTGATCTCTGGATAGCACATACATGACTGGGACAGAAGAGTGTTGCTCTAGAACAGCTATTTGAGACTGTCCCAAGAGATGTGTTTGTGTGAATTTGAATTCAGCAGAAGATGAAGAGGTGCAGAGTACCAAAGCAGAGGCAATCCGTGCTGAGGGGACCTCATATTAAGAGACCAAGAGCTGAGACAGAATGACCAGGATACACAAAGAAGAATGTATCCCTGAGATCCAGATCTTAGGACATAGCCCTTCTGCCTTGCCCACAGATAGCTTCTCCAAAAATTAAATGTACCCAAGAAAGACTGAAAAGCACACATCTTTTGTCATTTTTTTCCAAGTTAGTCAAAGAAGTTTCTGCTGAACCAAGGGCTGCCTCTCATGTTTGGCAAATCCTTTCAAAGCCTACAAAGTAATTGGTATTATTATAAGATATTTCCCCTCTGATCATCTTTGTGGCCCTCCTCTGGTCTGTATCTTTTCTGTTTTGAGGACCCCAGACCTGGATGCAGTACTCCAGATGTGGTCTCACAAGAGCAAAGCAGAGGAGGATAATCACATTCCTTGACCTGCTGGCCACGCTGCTTTTGATGAAGCCCAGGGTACAGGTGGCTTTCTGGGCTGCAAATACACGTTGATGGCTCCTGTTGAGATTCACATCATCCAGCAACCCCACCTGTGTGGCTAACAGACTGCTCATGGGAATAATTCATTATTTTATAACATATTATTAGGCAAGGTGTATTGTTTTTGTTCTCTGAGTGCATGATGGGACATTTAACAGTTGAATAAGTGGAGAACAATACCTAAGCCTGCTGATCTCAGTACTTGGTAATTCAGGATTTCTAGGCCATAGAATCATAAAGTAATTTAGGTTGGAAAGTGCCTTTGAGTCCAACCATTAACTCAGCACTGCCAAGTCCATCACTAAACCATGTGCCCAAGTGCCCCCTCTACATATGACAGCAAGGTTTGAATTGTCTGACCAGGGCAGAACAGGAGTACAGCAGTTACCTGACAGGTTTGCTCCATGCTTGCATGAAACGGTGTGCCAATAGGTAGCTATCCTCTTTGCCAACAAGTGTGGGTTGAAAGGTCACCAGATGGAGGGTTTGGTAAAAATGAGACTTTTCCTTAGCTAGCAAAGACTAACACTTCTTTCCTCTGACCCACATGCTTCCAACTACAGTATGTAAAACTTTTCAGATGAAGCATCACAATGCCTCATGTAACTTCCCTGAGACAAATGTAAATGCACTAGGCAATAGTACTACTTCTGTCTTAAATGCCTTGTTAAACGTCTCTTCTTACACTTACCAGTGACAAATTCCTTCCAAAGAAGCAGAATAGTGATTCTTGCTGATGTGGAATAACAGTTTCTCAAACCTGCTGAAAAGAAAGCGATAACACATCAAGTCTCAAAATTTAGACAATTTCCAGTGTTGTATTTTGGAAAGAGAAGCCTTCAGGATATCAATTTTCCTAAAAGGAAACAAACATCTATGCCTGTTATGCTCAACACATCACTGAAAAAGCCAGCACTAGAACCAGACAATTTTTTCCCATCCACAGCGCAGATGGTGTGAAGGATGCCTCACTGGGATGCATCACTAGCACAGCTATGTTCTCACACACCCATTCTCATTCCCGCAGCCAGAATGGTCATCTGCCTTCACCAGCTTCTCTCCAAACACAAAGAGGCGGGTCAAGGAAACCTAGCTTGCAGGGCTGGAGTTCTCTTCTCCAGCAAACAGACTTGCTAAGTGTTTTTAGGGATGCCTCCTTCAAAATCTCCTGAAGTGCTCACCTTCCATTCTCACATGCACACCAAGATATTTCTTATCAATACAACAGATAGAGAAAGAGAGGCAAAAGATACAGGACACTGATTACAAAATATTCCAACAGATACACCAAGACTCAAGAGACAAGAACATTTTCACCCTGGTAAGTCTGTAGTATTCCCTTTTGATGGTTTGTCCTCCACTCTTTAAACACTGAGGGCGTTACCGAGGGGGTTCAGCAGTCTCTAATCTGGCAGGAATCCAGGACACTAAGCCTTCACCCCTAAGTGTGGTGGTGGCTGAGGGCAATGAATCACATCCACTGGTCCCAGGACTGCTGCTGTGATACCCACGGCCCTGTGCCAGCCCCTGCTCCCATGGGGCTCCACTGATGCCCCATGAGTGCCTCAGACTGATGCCCTCCATGAAGTTCTCTTCCCCAGCAGAAAAGAAAACTGTTCTGCTTCATGCTAGCACTCATTACTTTGCATTACTGATTTGTTTTAGGGGGTCATGATGACCTCTTCTTTTATAACCAAGCCAGTTAGCAGAGCTAGATGAAAAATTGGCCACTTACATTATAAAACTGTAGTTTTTAAAGAATTGTTTCAAACCAAAGCCCTATGCCAAATGCATTTAGGTGAGATTAACTAATTTTGCCTAACATTTTCTAGGCAGTATTTCCATAAGCAACACTATGAGATACTAAGGATGCTGAGATCTGATAAATGACCAAAATAAGAGTGACTTAGAAATTACATTTCCCACAGATGAAAGAAATTAATCAAGTTGGACTTACCTCAAAAAGCGAGCTCCTATTAGATACATAAAAAAGCAAAGCTCTTCATATGAAGGCAGTAACCGCTTTCAATAGCCATGGAGTTTGCCTGAATTGAATTTTGAAGAAAAAACAAGATTTTACAGAATATGCCTATTTTTTAGTTAAAATGATCCAGACTGGCTCCAGGCACTCATGATTTCTGGTGGAAGCTCTCATCTCCATGCAGACTGATAACCTAGCTGCGGGATACCCTCTCCCAAAATAATTTTTCTTTCCCATACAACTACCTCTTTATGGTTATATATTTTACCCCACTCCAGTCCCAAACCCTGCCATATCCTCGATAGTCCCAGCCCCAAGGGCAGGGGAATGGCACCCACTATGCTGGGCCACACCAGTGTGCGATACCGTTACAGCTTCTTCACCTCTTCCTCTGAAGAGACAGGGGACAGGGACATTCTACCAAAGCTGTGTGAAAACTGATTTTCTACAGCTCATCTCGAAAGCAGCAGCAGATCGGAATTCTAGTGGGAAGGAGCACCCAGGAGCTCTCCAAACAAAGGCAGTGTCATGAGTTCAAGGCACGGTCTTCACTGCTATAATTTTTTTGGAGAGTTTGGTAGAAATTAGCCTCATCCCTTTGTGGTCCCCAGAAGAAGAAGGTCCCCAGCAGGGAAAGGAAGCAGTGACACCCTCAAGGAATCCGATAGCAGCAATAACTGTCTGGGGTTGACCTTGGCTATGTCCATAAATGTTGTGTCCTCTCTGTGGGGTGGCCGAAGGGTGCTGAGTATCCACAGAGGGACATACACAGAAATAACTCTGTCGGACGCTGCCCCAGCCTCCAGTGACCAATGGCCCAAGCTGTCCATGTCCCCAACTTGTGGTGAAGCATTGAAACTGGTCGGCCGGCAGCTGGAGATGGCAAGTCCCTGGGTAGGCTTTCAGGCCTGTTAGTGTCTCAAAATACCAGATGTTATACCAAAAAGCAGACATAACCCCCCTCCCACACCCTCATATTTAATGTAAGTTGCTTAATTACAGACATTCTTCAGTTACAAATCTTGTGGCAGCTGAGGATCTAGCCCTTTGCATGCAGAAAGGACAGGCTGAGTCTTAAAACATTTACAAAGCTTTCAGGTAATGATTAAAAATTTTAAGTGCCACACCTGAGGCATAAACAAATTGAATCATATTTCACAGTTCCTGAAATTTAGCCATTATTTCCAGTTAACTGATCATTGACTGAAATCTCTGAATATTCTAGGCGTAGTTGTTCCCCTCTTAATAGAATTCATAGTTTTTAAACTTTTTTTTGCGTTATTAAAGATAGAATTGCTTTTTGTGTGTTCATGCAACCTTTGTTCACACAGACCATAGATTTAAGATGCTTTTATCTCAAGAAAAGATGTGTTCTGGGCTTTTCAGTGAGTGTCAGGGTATTTTTCCTGATAGGCGCATTCCCAGAACATATGAGGAATGAGTTAACACAGAGGCACTTGCCAACCTGGAACATAGGAAATTATGGATCAGTGTCCTAAATCAGCATGCATGATAGCAACCACATAAACCATGTACGAGTGGGATGATGAAGTATATCATTTACAGTATGCAAAATGTTGTTCAATCTTTTCTTCCCCCAAACTGAGAGTTAGCAGTAACATGGACAAAAGTTAACACATTGTATCAGTTCTTCTTAAGAAGAATATTAAAAACTTAAATACAAAGTGTCATAGGTAGTAAAGACCACAAAGTGTTTTGAGCTAAGAATTTGTAAGGAAAAGAAAGGAGTGTAGTTATTGTTTCTTCCAGGAAATTCTTCCTTTCCATGTATTAATCATATCTAGGCAATTCCCATCTTAACAATACATTCAAAGTAGATTATTTGAAATTAAATTTCAAGTTCATTCAAATTCAGTTCTCCCATACCATAGAAAAGTATAAGGGCTGATCTCTAAATTAAATGCTTTCCTCCCTCAAGAAAAAGCAGTAGCGTATATATGTGAAAATGCAGTTAAAATCCTGGCACTACTAAAGGATTTCTCAGATTTTTTTCCCCCCCCATATTTCTAGAGTTTCATTGGAAAATATGCTGTCTGACCTCCTGAGGGAGCAAAGCATCTTCTCCACAAATTATGTTGGAGAGCTTGGAAGGAAAGCAGCCATTTGCTTCAGTGTTGTGCTCTGTGGGTTGCTAATTTGAGTTTCTGCAAAATGGAACCAGTTTCAAGTGCCTCAAATGATTCCTATCAAGTGCTGACATTTCCAGACAAGGAGAACATCAGCTCCTATGTTGTCTCTCTCTGCAGCTTCAGCAGGCTGGTTCTTAGCTCTCTGCTTACCAATACCACTGCATATTTACACTAGCTTTTGTTCTCAGTGCCAAGTGGCTAGAATTACTGGGAGGATTTCTACACTCTAGGGAAGAACATGTTTTTTTATAAGACAGAAGCAGCTCAGTAGAAGAACTGAAAAAGTGTAACTCTTACAGGCCTTGAGGTGAGGAATAGCGAGTGTTACAAGGGTTATTTAATAGGGTAAAGTCCCCTCAGGGATCTGAAACCCTCAAGAGGCTGTTGAAAGACGGAAATTAATTGAAGAATGTCTTGCCAGTCAGGTTATACGAGGAGGGGGTTTTGCTAGCGGCTGAGTGGGAGGGAGAGGTGGGATGGTATTCTGAGCTACGCGAAGTGGGCATGCTGAGCAGCTGGAGTCCGGTACCCTCATTTGCTGATGGATCCTGGTGACTATCATGGCCTTTGAAGCTACCTCTGTACTGAAGGTCAGGCCTGGTCTTTGTCCCATTGATGCTCCAGCCCAGCTGAACTGGGGCACTGATCCTGCCTGGTCCATACACCCCAGCTCCTGCTCTGTGGAATAAGTGGATGCACAGAATTAATGCCAAATCCACAAGTTTCACATATTTCACTATGACTTGCTGAGGGATCTTGATCAACTTCTGCAAGAGCTGGTGGAGGGAGTTGGCATGAGGCCTGACAGGCCACCATGGCTGCACATCACTCTTCCTGAGAAACTCTGCTGGGGTTTCTCAGAGAGAAAAACACACCGGAGTCCTACAGCATTTTGCCTTGGTAATAAAGTAACACTTGTAATTGAAGTTGTGCACTGCAACAGAAAAAGCAGTCCCTCCTCAATTAATGTGAGGAGAAGTGGCACTTCATCAGTTGTGTAATGAGCTTAATAACATCTAATGTTCACTTAATACTCTTAGTGGTGGTTGACCACGAAATAAAGCCAGGTTGATAGGGATTAGTGGCTTAATGCCAAGGATAGCTGCCTTTGAAGATGGCCACTTTAATTTTCAGAGTTCATTATTACTGCTAGTATCTGGTGGTGTTATTTCTGGAGCAGCACTAGGAAGCCTTCTTTACTTACCACTGTATAAGCACGTGACAAAATTGTGACCATTGCCACGGGTAGTTTGTGAGTTTGTGGGGGAACACACCTACCAGCCTGCTGGTACCACTGCTGCAGGACTATGGTACTACTTAATGAGCCCTGTAGATTTTAAAAGTATTATTAATATTAATATTATTGATACTATTGATATTATTAATATTGTTATTATTAACAACATGGACTATATTCTCAGTTCAACAGATATCCACCAATAAAAGGACTGGGGAAAAAATGATGCAAGAAGCTACAGAACAGATTAACAGAATGAATGGTAATGGACCCTCAGTCCTGGGAATTGTCTTTTGAGCTTTGAGTTTCAGCTGTCCTCTGTGTTTCAAATAGTTTACTGTGTTCATCACTTTGTTACATTT
>VYZQ01054857.1:56039-68104 GCA_013400655.1 Mystacornis crossleyi | reverse complement strand
AGGTGAAAAAAAAAAACAGACCCTCCCCAAAGTGGGATCATACTATTACATATGTATATAGAGCTCTTGAGGATGAGCACATTTATCTTGTTTTCTGGTTCAGTTTTGAAAATACATTGTCCGCTGTTTGCTGTTGTTGCTACCCTGCTCCCATTAGGATGACTGTAAGCTCCAAAGGGGGGAGCACATCGACAGATCTGGGGCAGCATGAATTTTCAAAGATGTGCACAATGTTTGGATATCTGAGCAAGGGCCTTGATACAGCAGTGTCATTCACTCACAATGCATATTTTTTCTGCTTTGAGCTGCATCAGAAACATTCAAAAATTCAAAAAGCAGTTTGCTTCTGCGCTGGCATCAGTTTCCTCTACTGTTTGACTGGCATTTAAACAAAGGCTGGTTTTGCAGGGTGGCCCTTACTACATCATACGAAACCAACCATCAAGCTGCCATGATGTCACTTACTGCAGAGCATTGCTGTACAACCTTCACTAATGAACAGAAGCAGCCAAATTCCTCCTAACACTGAGGAAGGAAATATTTCTCTGCATCTGATGTCTTTCACTTCTCCTGCTCTGAGTTATAAATATTCTGGTGCATGAGCTCAGATGAATAATGCTCATACTACAAATAACTTAAGCTAAGGATCTTTATTTTTAAAGGTGAAGAATCATTTCTTTTGAAATGTGAAGTGTGTTTTTTTCTTTTGTTTTGTTTAGCAGCTTTCAAATGTGAACAAAACCTTCTGTGAAGGAATTGAGATTATGGGGTTGTGGTTTCATTTTCAAACCTAGAAACTCAGGTATGGATTTCTATCTGGTTTATGTTTTAAGATAATGTTAATTAAAAAAAAAGGGGGGGGGGGAATGATGAACCCTGTAACTCTGAACTGTGTCAGCAAAACCCTTCTCATTGATCATTCTGTTTTCCAGCAAACTCATCGGTTCTGGGGTTTCTTTTGTCTTCTGTGCAATTCCACATTAAGAAACTTTTCTGATTGCACAGTTCAAATCCAGACAGGGAATCTGAGATTTTATTGTTCTCCTTTTGCTAAGCTGTGGTTAGTAATGGCTTAAATAATGTTTCATAACCCATTTGTAGTCTAGTATCTCCTTGAAAAAGACAAGTTTGACCCTTTCTTTCACAAAATAATTCCTCAGTTCATCTCTTCTTGGCAGAGCTGTACTGATTTAAACACAAGAATAAGAAATTAAGTAAACATAGGGAGGATTGGGTTTGAGTAACTGAACACTTGCGATACAATGCAGACACCTCTGTTTTGAAAGTGCTGAGGTATAAAGATAGATTTTTGTTCTGTTCTCTCATAAAATAATTTTGAGAAGCAATGCTAAGAAAATGATGAGATGTATCAGCAATAAACATCTCTGGCATATCAAGGGATTTATTCATTAGGGACAGTATAACACACAAATTCAAGACTGATAAGATTATTGGTGCCGATCTTGCCCACAGCCATGTGCAGGACAGTCTTGTTACTGCAACTATTTAGCAGAAAGCCTTTCTCACACGCCTTTTATATTTTTCTCTGCTGAAACACTGCAGGCCAAACCCAGTAATTTTGTATTTGGCTGTTACCTGTTACCATTTCTTTCTTTTCCAGCTAGTGAGCACCTTAACCCCTGTGGTGCCTGCTCTACTTTTTCCTCTGGTGTTCACATTAAAATAGATGGTGTTTAACATTCTTCACTTTTGAATGGGGACTATGGCCATTGAAAAGCAAAAACTTTAACAACTTTAAGTAGGCTAAAACACAATGTATAGATTTAACAAGATGTATATAACTAGTTTTGCAGTTCCTCATTCAAATGCCTTCAAAGGTGCCTTTTTCCTAGGCACCAACTTTGCCCAGTCACCAGCTCCAAAACACGGTAAGTAGCTCCCGTTCTCCCGCTGGCATGTTGCACATCACTGCTTCAGCAAAGCGAGGGGAGCAGTGCCTTTAAAAGGGAGGGCTACTGCAGGAGTAGGTCTGGCACTTCAGTACAAAGCAGGAATAAAAACATCAAACAAGTTCTATCAGGAGAAGGCTGGATGATGTTAATTATGAGCCTACACAAACACTTAAGACTATGCATGACTGTTAATACACAATGGACTGTCCACATCTTCAGCGGAAGGCTTGGACACAGATCAAGCATAGAAACTCACTTGTGTTTTCAGCTTGCGCAATAAGTCATTTCTTCATTTTAAGTCAATATAAACTGCCTCCAGCCTTTCTTAGGTTTGTCACCCCCTAAATAACTTTCCTCACTCTTCCAGCATTCCTTTATAATACTGTGGGGATGGCCACTGTAATGGCTTTGAAAGAAATCCCAACAAGTCCAGAGACACCCCCACTTGAAGTGCTGTGGGCAAGCAATACACTACCGCTGCATCCTACTGGTGGCAGCCTTATTTGTCCTGTAAGACAGGACAGGACAGGACAAAACCTGTTAAGACCTGCTCCAGAGCTGCAGCCCAGCTTGCTGCCTATGCTGTGTCCCCCCTAAAATATAGGGTATGTGGTCTGAGAGAGAATGGTAGGCATGTAATTTAGGTCCAGATTTTGCTCCACAGCACTTGTGTTAAATATTCTAGAGAATACATTTGTAACAGTAAATCTCTCTCCGGTTATATTCAACCTGCACGTCATGTACTTGTCAATTTAAGAAGTACCATTTTCCGGTTCATTTAGGTGAGCATGAAGAATTAGTTGCACCAAGCTACAGACAATATTGGTTCATGAATAGGCATGGAATTTTCACACTTATGGATTAAAGCCAAAGTTGCTTTTCTGTTTGAATGTATCAGCACTTTGTTCCTGTTAACACCTAAACCACCAGGCTCCAAGTCTGAGTTTTATCACAAAGAACTCCCCAGTCCCTCTGGCTGAGGTGTGTTTCGTGCTTTCCACCATCATGTACCATAACTGTGTCTTCATTAACAAATGCCTTCAGCTCCTCACTCATTTTGTGGCTCCCACAAATACTTGGCATCTTCACAGCCTAGCTTGGCAATTGATGATTCAAACAGCCACATCAGACATGAACTTCCTTATCTACTCTTCTATTCTCAGAGGCTTTGTGTCACCTCCCTGAGTGCCAGATCTCCAGCCTCCAACCATCCCACTTCCTCCCTGCCTCCACGCTACCCAGCTTCTAACCCACTTGTTTAGGCTGAACAAGACCCTATCATCCTTTAATTTATATCCAGCAGTTATAGCCAAACCTGCTCAGAGCCTCTACTCATCTCCTGTTCTCCCGCAGTTCTATCATTTAGGATATTCATGCAACAGTGGCATAGCCTTTCCCTGCAAAAAAACAACTAGATTGGGTCAAATGGAAATACAAATACTCTCTCCAAAACCAGTTCTGTTGGAGACATCACAGCCAAACTGCATCTCCCAGACTCTGATATGCCACTCAAAAAAGTTCAGCTGCATGCCTTTCTCCCAAAATGTCCTTTATGTGTTTGTTCTTCTATATTTAACTTGTACTGCCTATTTGATGAAAATGTTTGTGCAATTAAAAAAAAACAAAACCCTCCATCAACTAGACGGCAAATCCGCTCTTGGGTTTCCCCACTACTGCAGTGGTTCACAACATTAACCTTACTTACCTCCCAAATTCTACACAGCCTAAGTCGTGAGAAGTTTCCCTGTGCTTGTGAAAACATCCTTTAATTCTTTCCCATTTTCCCCCCTGCTTTTTCTCAAGGGAACACAGTGCCCTGGACCAGATGGATATTTTGCTGCAAGCGTTCACTGCTCAAAAGGAATTCCCCAAGCTGGCAGCACTGCCATCCTTTGCTCAGTGCTACAAATGTATAGAAGTTGCCTCCCCTGCATGCAACCTCTTGTTACCTGTGGTATAATCAAATCCTACCTCGAAAAAGCACACATATTAATGTCTACAGTGAAGTACCTTTTGGCTGTGCAAAAACCCAGGTTCAAAAGATCCCTTCTGTATACCATGCACTTGAAAAAACTTCATAAACATCAAAATCTAAACCCATACTTTTTACATCCATCTATATGTGTTTATATGCATATATTTAGATAATCATATATCATTCAAATTTTTTCCACTCCAAAATAACAGTTTATGAAGCAGAATAAATAGCATCAATTTGGCAAAGCATGATCCAACACCAAGTCCTCTCACAACTGTTTTTTATTCTTAGAGCAGGGAAATAACTTCAGTCTGGAGACTGTAAAATCCATTTGTAGTTCGAAGTATTTTATTAGGTTTCTTTTCACATTCAATAACTTTGAATGTGACAAAATGACAACATTTCTTGGTAAGTTTTACACAGCTAGCAGTACTTCAACTTACTGTCTCATACACTGAAACAGTGACTGTCACCAGCATCTCTGCCTTTGTATATCAGAAGTGAGCTTAATATAATAGAATCATTTAAGTTAAAAAAGACTTTTAAGATGATCAAGTCCAACTGTTAGTTCAGCACTGCCAAGTACACCACTAAACCATGTCCCTAAGCACCACATCTACACATCTTGGCAACTCTACCACTTCCTTGGGCAGCCTGTTCCAATGCCTGACAGCCCTCTTGGTGAAGAATTTTTTCCTAATATCCAATCTAAACCTCCCCTGGCACAACTTGAGGCCATTTCCTTTTGTCCTATCACTTGGTACTTGGGAGAGGAGACTGACCCCCACCTCACTACAGCCTCCTTCCAGGCAGAGAGCAAATGCAGTTATACAAAATTCAGCATTTTAACATCGTCCTTAAAACAAATGCCAATTTAACATAATTTAAACACAAAGATTTCAAAGCACTGAAACAAAGATCGACGAGGGCCTGCAATGCAAGCTTTCCCTGCTTTCACCAGCCTTCATGATGCTTACCATACATGGCAAGTGGTCCATAGAACGCTGAAGAAGATATCTCAGCACTTAACGCTGTGAACATTCGCTCAGAGCTATGCTGCCCATGCCCTTTCTTCATCTATTTCCAACCACTAAAAGTTGCCTTTACATCTTCCCATTTTGGTTGCTTGATCCCAATTATGATTATATTTAACATCAAAATTTAAACAATATGGTTCAGACAAGTGAACCAATCCAGAACTGGATGTTTAACATTAAGCCAAGAACATACAATTTGAGTAATGAAGCATTTTAAAGACAGAATTCAATTTTCATTGTATTTTTATTCTTGATTCTTAATCAAACCCACATGGAATGCATTGTGTTTAATGAAACTACAAGATTAATATTTCAACAAACCAGCCAGTACATAAGCCCACAACTGAGCATAAGTTGAAGAGGTTATTTTAAAATATTTTTGAAAAAGCCTTTTAAGAGAGAAGCACCCTCCTGCAGGCTTGGGCCTGCTTTCTCTTCTCTTTCAGGAGTGATCTCTCCTTGAACACTGAGTTTTGTCTCCGTGCACTATTCCTAGCTTTCCATTTCTGGTTTGGATTTGACTGGCTGAGAACACATGAGGTTGGAAATCAAAGCTATTGTAATCCATTCATTTCCTTACGATGATGTTGTCTGAAACTTTTACCGTGGAGAACTTGTGAGCCTTTCCTCCTTGTTTAGGAGTCCACTGGTGTTGATTTTTTACTGCGCAATGGTTAAGCACACTTCCTCTTTCTTGTCAGTATTCTACAGCATCTCCTCTTTTTCTCCAAAGAGATAGTTAATTACAGTTTGTTTGCCAACAATTGTTTGAGTACTGCAGGTCCTCATTGGGCTAGCTAACATACTTGAACTAATGGATTTATACAATATAAGCCGTATGAATCCAGAATTTGAAGTCCACATTTATTCTCAGATTAATGCACAACTTAAATTTAAGTCCCATGCTATGTAATTATAGTATTTTATGAACATTATGTTTCAGGTACTTATTAAAATATCTCAAAAGGCATGAGCTCCTCTCACACAGTGTAACTGTACATAAGGCTCCCAAATTAATTTGATCAATGTAAAGTCCAGCAGTTTACCATCTATAAAAGTACTTACCAAGCTGTCGTCACATGGACATCAAACTTTAGATCAGAGCCTAAGTCTCGCTCCTTTGGCAATTTCCACAGCCTCTTCCACCCATCACCCTCTGCCTTGTTCTCTCCCCCTTTTAGCTTCTCTTCCCAGATGTATTTACATCTCTTTCCTCATCCTGATCCCTCAAGCCTTACCTACAGGAGAGTGCAGTACGTTACATAGCAGCAGCAAAGCAAATACTCCCCAGCATACTTGCTCTTCAAGGCAAGGACTACAAGAGTTTCACAACTAGTGTGAAATGCACGTTTTCTTCAAGCCTTGCTCTACACTATCAGCTTCTTGCCTTGATGGCTGTGTGGGGAAATACAGTGATGCAACTCCCTGAAGACTAAACCTGAGCAACATTGAAAAGGAGTCAGGGCAGCCAAGCAGATATTTACTACTGGAAGCCCTCATATCTCCCCGACATCTTTCACTGCAGAAAGCCCTCACCTCACCTACATTTCTGCCCTGGCAAAGTCCTTCCCTCTGTATGGAAGTGTGGTTTGCCACACTTTCCCTCACCTCAGCACAGCTCCTTTTCCTTGGTGAAGGGGCAAGGATCAAGTCTCACTGGCACTGGTGCCATTTGGTTAAGAGCTGCAATTATACTAGGAATATTTTGTCAATCTATTAACATCACTGCACTGGGAAGGCCTTATGCAGAAGAAATCTCTGAGCTTCAGTTACTTCCTTGGGACCAGCCATAACTTGAGAGCAAAACCCACACGTTTAGGAGATTAAGAGTCTCTAGGAAAATGAGAATTCCTCTGCATTAAATATATTTAATACTGTACTTTACTACTTATGGAGGTTAAAGCAAGAACATGCTTCTGAGGGGATTCATTTTTTTAAACACTCAAGCCTCAACTCAAGCTAAGTAACACACTAGAGTCAAAGGTGATCACTATGTGCTTTACATTACATTTATTCAGGTTAATATTGATCTTCTGTAACCCTTCTCCCCCTCTGCTTTATTAATGAAAGGATAATTCATGTGACAATAACTAGCAAGAAGAAACTGAACAGGGAGAAGACAGAAGGAAAGGTAAAACAGTTTTCTGCATATAAAGTGAGGAAAAGAATTACAGAACCACAGAATGGTTCAGGTTGGAAAGGAACTCCAGAGGTCATCTGGTCCAACCCCATGCTCAAGGGCCACCAAGAGCAGGCTGCCCAGAACTGTATCCAGACAGCTTTTGGATAGCTTCAAGTATGGAGACTTCACAGCCTCCCTGGTCAAGCTGTAAAAGTGCCTGGTCACCATCACAGTGAAAAGGTGCTTCTTGATGTTCAGACAGGCCTCTTGTGTTTCAGTTTGTGAAAGAAGACAATGAAGGATGACAGCTGACTGCAGTACCTATGTACATTTCCACAAACTAAGACCATCCTTTCTCTGCCTCTTCCAAGGAAGCAGCACCTGAAGAAACTGTTACAGACAGTCACACTTTTGGGATGTCCTACTGGGAGCTGGGAGTCAGTGCAGCAAAACTGATAGCACTCACTGCAATTGAACTTCCTTGCCTATGAATTTAGACAGCTCCAAGTCACCCAGCTGCCAAAATGCAGCGTATGAAACAGCTTCTGTTTGCCTAAAGGGCACTACTTGCACAACTTAAATATGCTACTGCTATTAGTTTGGGTCTTCCATAGTGTTAATGATGTTTCCAAAACTAGCGCTGCTGGATTTTACTGTCCAAGGGGGTCAATATTCAGCACTGAGACTTAATTTTTAATAAAAAGAGGAATTCATCCTTTGACTACAGCTGAAGAGCATTCATATGAGCTCTGCAACAGATCAAGTATTGGTGCAAGAATGTAGTTTCCAAAACTTGAAAGGCAACAGCCATTAGACAGGGCAAAAACTGTCACTGCACAAATATGTAGCATTGCCTCACAGCCCAACTGGACTCAAAATAAAGTGGCAATCATTCACCAATAGTCCAATGCTGTTTTTTGACAAGGCCCAGGATTCTGTATGCTCAGTTCATAAAGGTACTATATACATATATATAATTCAGCAAGTAATTACTTTGTGCTGGCTATAATTCACAAAGCCAAGTTTCAGCTCCCTCATTCTGCAGCTAATTAGGATGAGGTTTCAGCACACCACCCCTAATATTTTAAATGCAGGCTCAACCACTCCCATTCTGCAGCTGACACATGCACGTGGCCTTGTGGTGGTAACTTACATGTCCTGCAAAACATTTCTATCCTGCTGTTCCAAGACTTTTGGAAAAGACCATTGCTACCACCAGAAGCAAAACAAGCAACACTCTAGAAGTTGCTGCTCTAGGTGGGTTTTCAGGGCATTTCACTTTATGTGGATCTGGAGAAGTTTCCTGAACACAGCTGCCCAGGCAGCAGATAAATATAAACATACCAGGGTTTTGGTAGTCAGCTCATGACTTCCAATACTTTATTTGTATTTCATTGAACTTTATGGTCTATTTATAAATTGTTTATCATACAGTTCCTAGAAGTCAGTAAATCTACCTCTGTTTCTAATAAAACAGGACAACTTAGTTCCATGAAAATACACACGAAAGGCTTGTCTTTTTATCTCTTCTAACAGCATTTTTTGGTACAAGACAGATTTTTGCTTAAAACTTCAGCTCAAAATCCAGTCTCTGGAAGCTACTCAAGTAAGCACATTCCTCAACCCTATCAGGTCTCGTGGCATCCTGAGACTAACCAGCTACAGGCTGTGCAGCTTGCCTTTACTCTATATTCCCTATGCTATTAATTATTCTCCCATCACAAAAAAAACCCCCATCACCTGAGCTTGCAACACTGGCTCATCATCACTCCCAGCAGTGCAAGACATACCTAAATCTTGGCATTTAAGGAGATCCCAACCTGGAAGAGACAAGAAGGTATGAGATAGCACCTTTTATATTCTAAAATTCTAAGATGCCTCTTTTAAAATTCTGAATTCAAACTTCAGCACCTCTATACGGATTTCAAGCATGTACATACAGCTGAATCAATACATGCAGGGAGTCTGGGCCATGCTCAGATCCATTCAGCTTCAACCTTCAGAGTACTTGACAGCAAACTCCTTTCCTGTTCTCCACTTTGCAGAACAATAAATAGGTTGGTATCATTTCCTTTGCCTCTGCCCCTCCAAATAACATACTTGTACTATTTTGGAAATTTGTGTAATTTACTCAGCATGCTCATTTGCCACTCTTCCAATGAGGGAAGGACTGTAATTGGAATAGACACTCTGAAGTGTCAAAAGCACTAAAAAATAAAGCAGCAGTTGTACATCTCCAGTGATGCAATGGAAGAAAAGCAGACAATGCCAAGCAGTCATTGGAAAATAACATGTATGAATGCATTTACACAGCTTGGCATTCAGACTTTTAAACAGCATCACCAGTTCTTCTGTCTCCATTTCCTGCATCATCATCATCAACTACTGTTAAGAGGTTGCCAAAGCTTCATCTCCCATTCAAGGCCCCAAGCACTGCTACACACCTCAAGCTTGCTTCTAACGTGCTTCTTACACGTCAAAGAAGCAAGAAAGTTCAAATGCCAGGGTACTGTCAGATCACATACATTTCTGTGCAAGAATAAAGCTCAAAATCAGAAGCGCTAAGCTCTTTTCTAGTTCTATCCAAAGGCCACATGATTTCCTGTATCAAAGCAGAAGTGTCACCAAAAGGTCACTCTTCAAGTATTACTTGTAGGACAGGAGGCACAACATGCTGCAGACATGTGGCGAGGACAAGTGAGGGCTACCAAGAGGCCAAGCAATACTCACTCACCTTGCCTTCAGAACTGGTCAGCTTGACCACCAGGGAAGTAAAGCAGGCAAAAAACTGGCTCCAGCTGAAATGTTTTAAAGAGAAGGCAGACAACTCTTCAGTTCCACTGTAGCTAGACTCAGGTTTGCTATCTGCCATCACACCCAGTCCACTGCAAGGGGCTTCAGGATCCGTGCCCCCCTGTTCTGGGCTGAATTTATACTGCAATAAGCTAAGATCCAAACGTATTACACTTACCTTGAAAGAGTGAGCCTATGCCCCAGTCTGTGGGTTTCCAGAACTGGAAGAATCTACATGGAGTTTTAGCCACCAAACCTGAGTATCTGAGAAGCCTTTATAAGATCTACTGCACCCCTCCCCAACACTCCAAAAGGCTATTTAGCACAAAAATTGGAAACTGCAATTTGCATTACATATCCTGCTAGGCAGGAACCACCCCTAAATTAAATACAGTGGGACTTTAGCCCTGACAGTAGAAGGTGTTTCCCTATAACTGCACTGATTAAACAGTTTGCAGACACCAGACCTCCAAGTCCTTTTTAGCAGACGTCACACTGCACAACATAAAGCAGCAGGCAATTGGCCAAAAATGGTTAGCAAAAAGGATTCCTTAAACCTCCAGCATCCAAATATAGCCCTAGCTGGTCACATGGGCTGCCATACAGTAAGTGCTCCTCACTTTACCTACCCTTTGATTAAACAGTTTGAGCTAAAAAGCATGTACTTAGAATAGCATTTCAGTTTCCAGCCCAATTCCATGAACCGTATAATCTTGCTGTACCTTCCACATTCAGACAGGCAGAAAGGAAAAGTTGATTCAGGTTTCTAGTGAGCCCAAGGGGGATCATTAGCTACAAGAAGCTAACAGAATATGAGACCGCTAACATACATGCGTATACACACACATTTATGTGTGTATATATATAAAAATAAAAGCAATATATCTCCCATGCAATGCAGCTGCTGTAAAATACTTCATTATTTACATACTCTGCACATACTGATTTTTAGTTTTAAATAAACTGTCATACCTTACTCCATCTGACCTCTAGCAATATGTTTTTTCATATTACTCTCACTATGATGAAAGCTGATCAGGTGATCACATCCACCTCACAAGAACTCCACAGCTTAGTTTACACATCAAGAAACTGCAAAATTTCTGAAGAAAGGCAGACCAGCGACTGTACTGTTGCCAGATGTCAACTTGAACTGAAAAAAGTTGAGCTTGGCCCTTCCCTTCTCAGCCCTTAAAGCCACTGTCCAAGTTCAGTATTGTGCAGGTGTCAAGTAAGTTTACATTATAAAACCTTGCAACTGCACAAATAAATACAAGTGTCACTTATCCTTCCAAAGCCTTCCCCCCACCATCAGTGAGAATGAAGCCTTGCAGTACTCACTCACAACAAACCTTGTGATCTTTGAATATGCAGAGGCTTGAAGTTGTAGCTATTACTCAACTGAAGATGGAAGTCTGAGGTTCCTAAAGAGGAAAATAGCCCAGTATCAGAGGCAAGGCCTAAACCCTGAATTAGCACACTGCACTGTGTTACAGCAGGGCTCTGTGGCATAGATTTTTGCTAGAAGCACGGAGCCCTTTATCGAACTCAAGCCCCCAGTTAAGCTGTCATATTCCGTTACACACTTAAAAGAAAGCACAATTAGGCACAGCACCGAGCACGTTCACATACCCACCACCAGCTCAGCTGCACCGAGCACCAGTTAGTTTCACATTTATGCCGGCAGCCAGGCCGGCCTGACTGCACTGAAATAACCCTCAGTACCCAGATGTTGCGCTATTTTTACCCTGGAAAAGAAAAAAAAGGACACCCAACAAAACTTCAGAGCGGCAGGCCACGACAGCACAGACTTTATTCCGAGGCTGCAGCGCAGGTTTCACGGCTCGGCAGCGCCCGGGCTCGCCAACCCCGCAGTGACGTGTCCACCTGAGGCTCCGGGGCCGCCGCCGCCGCCGGAGACAAAGTTCTGTAGTGCACTGACTGCTATCGTACCCAGAGTCGGAGTGTCACAGAACTTTGCTTCCGGAGGCTCCAGTCCTCCGCCGGTACCGGCGCCGGGGCCGCCCGCCAGCACAAGTTTCCCTGCCTGGGAAGGGAAGGCGCACACGGTTAGAGGTGGGGAAGGGAGCCCCCTCCTCCTCCGCGGCTCGGCGTCAGACCCGCAGCCCGGGGAAGAGGGAGAAGAAGGCGAAGAGATTTTTTTGGTTTTTTTTTTAATAAATACCCAAAATGCATCCCCCCCCACCCCCCCGCCTCCCCCA